>LD345401.1:91764-104831 GCA_001465055.1 Ptychodera flava | reverse complement strand
CCCCCCCCCCCGTTTCTCAAATGTTATTTTAATTTTCACTGGAAAAATGAAATTTAATGTGCACTCTGAACAACTCTACCCGGTGATACTGAACATTTTATCACGGTTTAAAATACCGTGTGTGCATTTACCAAATTTTCCCTTCCTCCTGTTTATACAAAAAGCGAAGTCTGGGAAACTAAAGTGTAGACGGACCCTTTCGGCGTCATGCCACAGAAAACAAGTGTAATTTGTAAATTTGACCTGCTATAGACACTCCACCAGACTTTAAAGGCCCATGAGCTGCAACTCTGCAAAATTTGCCCATGCAACATCAAGGTACCTCAGATATTCATTGCAATCTGCAAATTGAAGAATATAGTCATTAGCTATGCCTCAACAACGTTTGCTTGTGACAGATTAGGCAAGAAATTGAACAGATTTTTGTTCATTTTAAATTTCCCGCCATTTTCATAATCTTGCCATGTTATGTGAAAAACGGAGAATTTTTTGTCAGAGTGGAGTGAATCCCTTTCCCGTCCTTTCAGAGGTTGCACCATGTTGTATTTGTAAAGATTCAAATGTGTACATGCACCATTTACCCTGTTTATCATGTAGTTGTATGGAGGCGGCCATATTTGGGTGCGGCACTCGTTTATTATTTGTCTTACTGAAACCTCCCCATGCAGTTCCACTCAGTGGATAATTATACTTATGTAAACATCTCTGAGTTAGAACATTTCTATGAACTGATTTTAATCCAAATATAAAATCATGAAAATAATGCCAAACGTTGCAGCTCATGTGTCTTTAAGCTTATTTGTCATGAAAACGAAAATACTGAATTGATAAACAATACTGAAAAAAAGTCTTCCTGTGACGAACATGAATGTCAATGTAGAAATAAAACAACCGTGAAAAACTGACATTAAATCGTCCGTACTGCACATTAGTATCAATCTCACTGGTAACTGTTGGAGAGATCACCGATCGTTCATCGTATCAGCTGCAGCTGGCTGCCGGTACTTGTATGGGCGATAGCGCCCTCTACAAAAGTTGTGTCATAGTTCATCGTGATGGCGTCGGGTAAAGATCGTGTCCGTAGGAACGTTGAAGATAATGACTGATGTCGGCGTAATTTTGGTTCATCAACAGGAAAACTTGAAACCATAGATGACAGAGATAAGAGAGGATATGCAGGTAATTTTTCAAAACATTTTGCACACACAACTGTTGATTCGCCATTCTCTACGAGCTGAGAATGGGATCAGTTCTGTAATCAGTAAGCTTGCATTGCAGAACACACCTCTTGACAAATTGACTCAAATATTTCAGTAGAAATTCTCCAAAACAACCCACTTTTGGTATATTTGTATCGAAGACATGAAGTGACAGCTATGTTAAATATTTCAGTTCAAAATTCTGTTTGGAAATGCAGAAAACAACCCCCATATTGATTTGTTGACATGACTCATGTGTTGTGATGTTTACAAATCACCGTTGATTGTCATACACTTCTTGTCAAAGTTCCTCGATTTTTTCACTGAAAATGTGTCTAAAATTATTAAATTTCATAATGTTGAAACTCTAGAGAAGTAGCGACAACAACTTTGAATATTTTGCGCTCAGAATATCGGTTATAAATGCGAGAAATAACCGATTATTAGTTTGGAGGGTGATGTAAACAGTGCAGGCCGATCGTTTCGTCACGCTTGAGTGACGATTAAAATTAGCACGTCAGAACTTTTGAACAAATTTCAATATTTTGATGAAATTTAGACATTACACATCATCTTTGTGTTTCTGTCTACTTAGAAAATACTACGATTTCATCGCTGGGATATCCACAAACAGCAATTCTATCACCGTCGGCGGTCACTGCCATGTACCAGGGGCTGATCACTTCACGATGGAAAAGATGACCAATCCAAGTGCCATCTTTACTCCAAATCGAAATCCTATCTTTGTCTTCATCACAAACATAAACATGATCAGCGCCATCAACGGCAATGCTGAGTGGGTCGTACAGCTGACTATCGCCGTGACCAAGGTGACCGTATTGGTACAGGAAATTGAACTGAGCATCAAAACACTTGATGCATTCATTCCCCCAGTCAGACACCATGATGACATCCTTACTGTTGACAGCGACAAAACGGGGGTAGCTGAATTGTGTCTGGCCACTACCAAGGCCACCAATTTGTCCAATGTAAGGTCCATCCTGGCTGTACTTCAGGACATGGTGACCTTTGACATTTGTAACAATAACAAACCCCTTAACAAGAGCTATGCACCAGGGATCTGAGTCTGTAGGTAGGGTAATTATTCTGATAACTTTATTATTTTGATTACAAACAACTATTTGCACATTACTGCCATCAAGGATGAAGTAGAGGTTGTCCTGAGAGACAGCTATGGACACTGGCTTGAATGGCTTGGCAAACTGACCACTGAAACTGCCCAACTCCTTTTCACAAGTGTAATCTTTGTTCAGTATGTGTACAATATTGTTGTCTCTGTCACACACCAAAAGTTTATCCTTATGGAATGCCAGGCCTCTTACAACGTTGAACTTGTGTCCTTGATGACCCTTCAGAGTTCTTCTTGACCAACGTTCTGAAAGGTGAAAGGTCAAAACAGGATCATTAGAACATGAAATAGAAATACACTGACAACAGGCTGTACTGGAGCTCGTATATCTTGGAAGTTAAAACAGATATCGACACAAATGAAAGTAAAGTACAAAGTCAATTATTCAACCAAACTTTCTCCTTTTTTTCTCATCATCCTATCTTACATTTTAGTACATTATTACCATGGCAACACAAGTGTTAATTTTATCTGAAAGGTCATTTCCAAATGTTGTTCACAATATCTCAGCTTCTTTATATGCTTTGTCGATCAAATTTGACTCAGACATATTAGTGCAATAAAGGGAACATTGTCCAATGTAGCTGATTGGGGGAAAGTCATGTTGCCATGGCAACATTTTGTAGATTTTGGTTCAAAAATTATTATTTTGGTATATCTTCTGAGTTTCTTTTGTTGAAATGAAAATTCTTTACAAAATCTTTTTTGATTATAGTAAACATTGAATTGTCAGTACATTGTGAATTCAAGAATCAAATATAATGACAAAATGCAGGTTTTTGTGTAAAAATGACGTTTCTGCAATTTTGCTGAATGAAACAAAGTTGCAACGTTCTACCTATAATAAATTCTGTCATTTTACAATGTTAATAACATCAGCGTGTGCGTAAATGTTGCACTCATTTTGTGAATGATTGCTGTTGTGCAACTTATCATTTGATACATTGATTGATATGTTGTCATATCAACACTTGTGGACCAAATGTTAACATTTATAACTCAATTATAATGTGCTCTCTTTATTGGTAATGTTTATTTAAAATTCTCTAACAATAATCTACAAAAATAACACGAAGCACAGTGGTAATATAATTAAAGGGCTGGTGAAGAGTGATAAAACTGAAAATTTTATTGCTCGTTCATTTTGACGACTTAAATGGTCAAAAAAACATCAGCATTGGAATTTTTCAAAACTGCCCTCCCAATTCCGAATAAAGGCCCTAGCGACGCCCTTGGATACGAAGATACAAATCTTCGGTAATCTTCGGCAAATGTTGGGTATGACGTCATCCGAGGACATCGATCGCTGACGCTAGCTATTCACGCCAGTGCTTTTGCACGCATTCTCCAAATCCATTGTGAAAAGTTGTAAGGCAGGGCTAGGGACAGAGAACTGCTAAGCGTTGTGTCTCTATGCATCGTTCTCATTCAGAATCAAAATTGTTTCAATGGCCGAAGGATGAAAATCTGGCCAGAAAATGGACCAAGTTTGTGGAAGCAAAGCGGATTAATTTTACCCCTGTAGCCTCGAGCGTACTTTATTACAAACACTTGCTGATTGTTTTGCCATTCGCACGGAATACGATCACGGATTTTCCAGAAGGCAAGCCCTAATTTATAAGATTATTAAGAAAACTAGTGATTGGCTAGGTTATTTTGGTGGTGTAGTTCTCCCTCACGAGTTCTCGGTAACCAAAGACAACGACGACTACTGTGCTTGCTTTCCAAGCATTTCTACGTGGCCAAACCATGTGTTGTGCAACATCGTATATTTACTGCACAGCAAACGATCTCATACGCCCGGGATCATGCCATTCACACTCGACGACGAAGTCAGTGTACAAGTTACAACTACAACACACCTAAGCTCAAGTTATCAAAGAAATTCATCTGCGAAAAATATCAGAAATTCATATTTAAAAACGTGAGCGGTAGAATGTTTGACTGTGCGTGGCAGGGCGTGACCTTGGACACAGTACAGTCGGTCAATCTACATTTACAGATTGCTGGGAATATAAATGTACAGTGAAATACTGAGACAGGATTATGGAGAACAATTTTCCAAGTTTTATACGGGCATAAATTTGCGGGTTTTGAATCTCATGTCAAAGCTATGTCAATGATTTAAAGTTTTCGGCTGTATACATGATTGGATTCGGAAAACACACTAGAACACTAGCAACAGATCATACACATTTTCCACTGGTTTCTCGATGTTTCGGCACGTAGTAGGTTTCAGCCGGAAATTTTCACAACCCTGATTTATTTGGCCCTGACAGCCTAGCCGTTTCAACCTTTATCAGCGTAGCCTATAGTCTATATCGTCTTGTCAGGACTGACATGAGACGACAGTACAATAATACGGGCAGTGCGAGTGAGCGTTCTCTCTGAAGCCAGTGAAGGACTACCATAAACAGTACCATAGAGCGTAATACGGACAGTACGACTACGAGCGAGCGTATTGTCAGTACGACTGACACAATTTTATCCAGTAAATTAGCTGTGGAAACGCAGCTATCTGTTGGCGGGGTTGCGTGGGTGTTTATGTGGGTCAAAGGTCAACCCCGCCACGCGGTGTTGACCTTTGACTCACATAAAGACGCACGCAACCCCGCCAACAGATAGCTGCGTTTCCACAGCTAACAGTAAATATGCTCTTAAACTATTTTCCTGCTGGAAATTTTTTGCTTTTGCCCGTCCAAGCATTATTTAACGAGTGAAAACAACCTTTTCAGCGATTTTATATTTACTCTTCACCAGCCCTTTAAATAATGAGGACAATGCTCTTTTTACACATGTTATTTATTTATTGAATGATAATTTTTATTTTTTTCAAAGTTTTCATACAGCCTCAACTCATCATTAGACAGTTTTAAAAATATTGCTGTTATCATTAACCTATGATATCAAAATTTAGATGATGAAGTTTATTGATATATCAAGGCTTACAGGTACTGTAAAATCTTGCACTGTGTCAAATTGAAATAGCCAACCAAGTTGGTCACTCTTTTTAAGGAGAATGAATGTAAATTTCCTTTGTTTCATCCATTCATAAAAGTTACCATACTTTGTATTGGCCATACAGTTGAAACTGGTTTCTCTGTTTCCGTGTATTAGCTTTATCATAAATCTGTCAGACTGAATGTCTGTAAGAACGTTTTAATCTTTCTGGAAATTACTAACTCCTCCACAAAAGGTCATCATTAATTTCCCTGTTTATTCAAATTAATAAGAATAAACAGAAAATAAAATGTTCATTCTCTGAAAATTGTCTCTGAATTTCTGAATTTCTGTACGACTGATTGCTAGAGTTTTGATGTCAGTGTACAAATCAGGTTGAATTATGGGTAATTTGCATCATACTATTGAAAAATTACCTAGAGTAATTTCAGAGGATATTTTTTGCTGACAACTTGAGAACTGTTGGTACAAATGTTTTATTTCTCTATTGTAGGTCAGTTTACAAACAATGGAGTCATCATGTATGTACAGTAGTAGTGTGGCTCTTCTTGAATCTATTCAGCATTTTATGTAAGTTGATTTCAATTACTGGTAATATTTTATTCTTACAATATGAACAATAATACCATTACATTGCTTCTGCTTTGTGCCTTTTCTACAGATTTATGCTGAATGTTAAACTATTTCCTTTCAAACTGGTATCTGTAGTGTCTATGTGCTGACCTAATCGAAATACTGCTATGAATTATGGGTAATTTGCATCATACCCTTGAAAAATTAACTAGAGTAATTGCAGAGGATATACCGGTATTTTGCTGACAACTTTATGTCTATTGCTTTTAAATGTTTCATTTCACACCCAGCAACGGTTATAATACCACAAGATGTTGATCAGTTCACGACATATACGCACTCGCTATTGCTCAAGCATATATGTCATGAACTGATCAACATCTTGTGGTATACCATGGCTTGGTGTGTTTTTTTGCTTAAATATACAGGAATATATCAAGTATTTTACCTGGTGATTGTTAGTGTTACATGTAAAGTAGTTTGTGCCTCGTATATGAAAGACTTCAACTTTTGCTCAAAACCTTCCTCAAGCAAACTTTCAACCATATCTTTCAAAATCAAGAATATAATCCGGGGCCACTAAGCAAATTTTGGTACTAGGGAAACAAATTGTCCAATATTCAACAAGAATTGAAATTCAAAATGACCACCATCCCAGTGTTATCTCTATGGGGAAAATTGAATTATCCTGATTTTTCTCAAAAGACAGCTGGTGGAAACTATACTCACTCCAAGAGCTTCAAAATAAGCCCCCACAAGTGGTAGGCCACAATAGAATAGTGAAATTTTGAGACGTCAAATATTTTTCCCAAAGGCGCACTCTACATAATTAAACTATTTCCTTTCAAACTGGTATCTTTCAGTGTTAAAACCCCTATGTGTTGGCCTTATCACAGTAACAGTATGTGTCTACAAGTTGTGTTGATATCACTTCCTAGAATTAGGAAAGTGATGATATTTTATGGTTATTCAGATATTTCATGGTTAGTGCCTATTGGTACATGCTAGCATTCATCATGGTTAGCACAGGTTTCATCTGTATTCAAACCCAGCACCACAACATTACTGTGTATCATTCTATAGTCAATGCAAATGGTAACTTAATACCCAAAGTAAATTTTAAATGTCAGACAAAGTCAGGCAGTACTGGATCAAGCTGGTTTTCAGTTTCATGTGAAACTTTGTCTTTAGTATGATTCACATGTCACGCCATGTCTGTTTTTAGCCAAATTGTCATTTGGAGAATATATTTCATGGAAAGATACAACTCTTTGCTTGATTACGTAAGGTGATATGATCAGACCTGGGATGTATCCTGCCAAATTTTATGAATTGCCGGTCCATTGATATACCGCTATTAAGGTTTACCAGTACAGCAAAATCTTGTGTATCAATTTGAGATGACCAAGCAAGTTGGTTATTCTCTTTAAGGAGAATTAATTTCCTTTGTTACATCCATTCAAAATAGTAACCATACATTCTATTCGCCATACAGGTGAAACTGGTTTCTTAATTTTCAGTGTTACCTGTATCACAAAGCTGTCTACAAGAACACTTTAATAATTCTGAAAACTGCCATCTGATTGTATTCAAATTAAAATAGGAACCCAAAACTATGTCGTCTAAAATCACTGAAATTTGTCTCTGAATTTCTGTACACTAGATAAGTAGATTGCTAGAGTTTTCAAAGTTGTTGTACATATCATGTTGAATCATGGGTAATATAAATTACTCTGCAACAGAACCTTTGAATTATTACCTACAGTAATTTTGGAGGATATTTTTGTTACAAATGTTCTTTTTCATCTGTTGTAGGTCAGTTCACATACAATGGTGTCAGCCTGTATGTACAGTATTAGTGTGGATTTACTGGTAGCTACTAAGAATTTAATGTACGCAAAATTTAAATTCAGTTTATTATTTCAACACATCAACAAGAGTACCATTACATTACTAGAAAAGTTTCTCCCTTTCCTAAAAAGTTATGCTGAATGTTAAATTATTTCCTTTCAAACTGGTGTCTGTCATTGTTAAAAACTTCTAGCCATTGTACAAATCATGTTGAATTATGGGTGTAGGCCAAACAAAAATAATTGTGCTGTTCTGATAACCCGACCTACCCAATTTTTTACCTGCTGACCCTAGAATTTATAGAGCTTTGTAGACGCGGAAGTGAAAAAAAAAGGAAAGAAAAAAACCGCAAAATCACGCTCGCGAGAAAATCACATGAGAACTAGCGCGAAAGCTATGATGTCATTCATTGTTGCACATATGTTACAAACAATATGGCGGCCAGCAATAAGCACAACATGTACAGTATTGCGTACATTTCGCAAATGCGATCATGGTAAGGTCGTTGTTGTCTGCAGTAAATTGTAAATGGACTTTTGAACAAATTCTTGAGGAAAACGACTCCACTCGAGTTCAGTTTGCCAGTATTGCTGCTGGGCCATGGTTTGAAGTCCAGCATATAAATATCCAAGTTGGTGACGCAACAATGAACTTCAGTGTGAAATACATTCACTCAGTGACTATGATTCACTTTATTTTGAGAGACTGCGAAAGTTGTGGAATTACGAGAGCCAAGAAAACCGTCGATGCAGGCGACCAGCAGTTTGCACCATTGAAGACAAGCAGGTCTGAAACCAGACTGTACAATTTGCTATCAAATTCAAACGAATTATGATTCAGCCAGTTCAGTTTCTATGATATTCAACAGACATACACGTCAACCAGTAATCCAATCTGATGATGGAACTATTAGCAGCTACAGGGTTTGAACCCCTGAAAAAATGCGTATTTAAAAATAAAAATATTTTGAAAAAAAATCCCTACCGACCTACCTACCCTAATTTTGAAAACCATGTTATCTAAACAGCACAATTTATGGCCTAATATCAATTACTTTGCACTGGAACCTTGGAAAAATTTCCAACAGTAATTTAGGAATTTATTTTTTTTTTAACAAATTTGTACTTTTTGTTACAAATGTTCTTTTTCATCTGTTGTAGGTCAATTCACATACAATGGAGTCATCATGCATGTACAGCTTTACTGTGGCTACTCAGCATTTTATGCAAGTAAATTTATAATTTCATAGTTTATTCTTACAACAAATGAACAATAATACCATTACATTACATTTGCTAGAAAAGCTACTGCCTTTTCTACAGATTTATGCTGAATGTTAAACTATTTCCTTTCAAACTGGTATCTGTAGTGTCCATATGCTGACCTAATCGAAATACTGGTATGAATTATGGGTAATTTGCATCATACCCTTGAAAAGTTACCTAGAGTAATTTCAGATGATCCTTTTTGCTGACAACTTGATATCTATTGGTACAAATGTTTTATTTCTCTATTGTAGGTCAGTTTACAAACAATGGAGTCATCATGCATGTACAGTATTAGTGTGGGCCTTCTGGAACCTATTCAGCATTTTATGTAAGTAGATTTTAATTCATATTTCATTTCTTTAATAAGAACAATAGCACAATTACATTACAAGAAAAGTATTTGCCAATTGGTAGTCTTACATGTAAAGTAGTTTGCGAAATGAAAAAGGAGTTTGTGAAATGAAAGACGTATAACTTTTACTCAAATTTTCCTCAAGCAAACTTTCAACCATTCTCTTTCAAAATCAAGAATAAAATCTGGGGCCACTGTGCAAATTTGGTACTAGGGAAACAAATTGCCCAATATTCATCCAGAATTGAAATTCAAAATGGGCCAACATAGCAAAATGAAATTTGAAAGTCCGAATATTTATCCCCAAGGTGAATATCCTACCTTGATATTGAACTTTTTTCTTTCAAACTGGCATCTTTCAGTGTTAAAATCCTGTATGTGACAGCTAAATCCTAGTACTTGTATGTCGCCTAAGAATTTACAAAATGTATGTTGAAATCATTCTCAACACTGAATATTTCATGGCAGTGGCGGTGCTGGCATGCTGGCATTCATCATTAACACAGTTTTCAGCTGCACTCAACCCTAGCACCATAACATTAACATTACATTAACATTAACTGAATACCCAAAGTAATATTTTAGATGTCAGACAAAATCAGGCATTATTGGATCAAGTTGGCTTCCCATGACATGGGAAGCCAACTTGATAACAATTTCATGAATACATCGTCTGTGTGCATGTGCACTTGTCAATCAAACTGGGCTGATTTCAATGATAGCTAACTCCACATTGGTGGTCTATGGTCACTGCGTGTGCGTGGCAAGCCATGAATTGAATATCTCATGCAACCGATGTGCGCGTCAAGCTTGACACGTCAATTCATATTTTCGTGTCAAATGAATATTTTCCGCGTAAAATACGCATGATTTACGGTACGTGTCAACGCGACCTCTGCCATGTCAATGTCATATGAAGCACTGTCTCTAGTATGATTCACATACCATGTCTGTTAACCCAAATTGTCATTCGGAGAATAGAATACCGGTATATTTCATGGAAAGATAACTCTTGAAAACAAAATTGGTATACAATGGCTGGATTTTTCAAGGTGACACAGCCATGGGAAATATCCTGCTACTGTTTGTTAACTTGAAATGACCAACAGAGGTGGTCAATGTCTTTCAGCAATAATGTAAATTTCCTTAGTTTCGTCCATTCAAAAAAGTGACCATACTTTGTTTATGCCATACAGGTAAAACTGGTTTCTCCATTTTCACGTATTACCTTTGTCATAAATCTTTCTACAAGAAAAAATAATATCTTACTGAAAATTGCCATGTGCTCCACAAAACAATCACCGTCAATTTCACATTGCATTCAAATTATTCAATTAGAATAAATGGGAGCCCTGGCAAGTACATGCTGTAAAATCACTGAAATTTGTCTCTGAATTTCTGTCCTCTAGATTGCTACTGTAACAGTTTTAGAAGTCATTCCAATCATGTTGAATTATGGGTAAAATAAATTACTCTGCAAAAGAACCTATGAATTATTACCTACAGTAATTTTGGAGGATGTTTTTTTTAATGTCCATCTCATCTATTGCACAGGTAGGTCAATTTACATACAATGTAGTCAGCATGCATTTACAGCATTGGTGTGGATTTACTGATACCGGTAGCTGCTCTGCATTTTATGATAGCAAATTTCAATTCCTAATTTATTCTTTCAACACATGAACAATAGTCCGTATTTGAAAAGTTTCTGCCCTTCTGTTAAGAGTTATTGAAGTATTTCCTTTCAAACTGGAGTCTTTCAGTGTTTAATTAGCTCTATGTGCTAGCCTTACAGTGTTTTTGCTAAGGTTGGGGAACAGGGGTAAATGATTTGGGAACCCCGGTAACATTTCTGCAGTCTTCTAATCTAATTGCATTGATATACCAAGGGGAACCCCGGTAAAATGACTGGGGAACCCCGGTAACATTTACCGGGGTACCGGCCTTAACAAAAACACTGCCTTATCACATTACTGGTATGTAACTTGGAAGTTGTGTTGATATCACTCCCCAAAATCAGGAAAAGCGGTGATACTCTGAATATTTTAATTTTTATTGAAGTGCCAGCATACTAAGCACTCATAGTGATTCACAGTGTTCAACAATGTTAAAACTAGGAACAAGAACAATGCTGCATATCATTCTCTGGTCAGTGCAAATGATAACTGAATTCTTACAACAATATTTTAGATGTCAGGGTAAGTCAGATAGTACTCTAGCCAGCTAGTTTCATACCACGTGACACACTGTCTCTAGTATGATTCACATGCCAGGGAATTCTGTTCATTAGAGGGACAAAAGTGCACAATTTTCTTATATGATCAACCATACTTGTGGGTCATCTCACATTATACTTCCTAATGTAAATTATCTGCTCAAAGTTTACAGTTCACAGAATACTACCTAGGGTGGGCCGGCATGTACCAGTACATCCTAAATTGGGCTGACAGGTCACTTTTCTTGACTTCAAATTTCACTCAATGTGCAGCCAACAAAAACTGAGACTATAACCTGACAAAGAGGAGACTATCTGTGAAACACTAAGAGTTGTTGGCTTTGTTGTGATCAAGTTTTAGCTCACATGTTCACTATTATGACCTAATGTTCTGGTAATGTCCGTCTGTCTGTCTGTCTGTCAGTGTGACAGCTCAAGAACATTGGAGAGGATTGGAATGAAATCTTGTACAAAGATCCCGGTTGGGAATGGTAAAAAGTGATTAGACATTTGTGGGTGTGGCCTGCATATTTTATGCTTGTATGTATTGTATTGTTAATGATTTTTAAAAAAAGCAGGTATACGTTTAGAACAGCTGGATAAAATTTAATGAAATTTCCAGCACATCTTGATCACATAAAGATTTATCAGCCATGAAAGATATTACAGGTTAAGATTAGAGTTAATTGTAAATTTGCATATTTGATGTACTTTGAATTCATAATGAGGGAAATATATCAGGATTGAACAGACCAAGTTGAAAACATTTGCTATATTCATTAGAAATAGTATGATATAACATTCATAAAACTTATTTCACAATTTTTAGATGAGCAGCTCTGCTGATTACTAATTAAATTACTAATTTGCATATTTAATACTAATTCATAAATGATAACTGGGGGACTTATCCAAAGTTGATGACAGTGCTATATAACTGATGGTAAAGTTATATAAAAGTAGTGAAAGACAGTTTGCATTTTTGCCTCTGCTAATTTATAATTTACAAATTAATTAGCTTTTCCACTTTGGCATATAAAGTTTAAAGGACATGGACGAATGGCAATTACACTTGCTATATAAGTGGTGATACAGTGACAGTAATCAAAGAAATTTAGTATTTTCAATTTAGCTAGTAACATATTTGTATAGTTTGGTATACATGTTTTTTTGAATTAATCTATGGTGAAGCCACTGCAAGCATGCAATACTCTGAGTATTTGCGTGAGGGCTTTGGGTGATAGACTGCAAGTGTTCTGTATTCGGGTATTTCCACTTTGGCTTCAATATCGTGCTTAGTCTTAGCTCCCCCACACTCATTAGATGCTCCTATAGGGACAGCAGAATACCCTGCAAGCTGTCTTGAAAATACCTGAGTACAGAGCACTTGCAGCCTTCTATTATTGTATAACAAATGTTAGAACTTAAAACATACACCTTCCTTATCTGAAGTTTGGAAGAAAGACATTATCAAGTTCCGATTTTTGTAATAAGGGAT
>LD345401.1:18819-38531 GCA_001465055.1 Ptychodera flava | reverse complement strand
TAACAATTACATGTAAGCATCACTGTAGAGTCTATAACAATTACATGTAAGCATCACTGTAGAGTCTATAACAATTACATGTAAGCATCACTGTAGAGTCTATAACATGTAAGCATCACTGTAAAGTTTATAACAATTACATGTAAGCATCACTGTAGAGTCTATAACAATTACATGTAAGCATCACTGTAGAGTCTATAACATGTAAGCATCACTGTAGTCTATAACATGTAAGCATCACTGTAGAGTCTATAACAATTACCGTACATGTAAGACTCACTGTAGAGTCTAGAACAATTACACGTAAGCATCACTGTAGAGTCTATAACATGTAAGCATATCACTGTAGAGTATATAACAATTACACGTAAGCATCACTGTAGAGTCTATAACAATTACATGTAAGCATCACTGTAGTCTATAACATGTAAGCATCACTGTNATAACAATTACATGTAAGCATCACTGTAGAGTCTATAACAATTACATGTAAGCAACACTGTAGTCTATAGCAATTACATGTAAGCATCACTGTAGAGTCTATAACAATTACATGTAAGCATCACTGTAGAGTCTATAACATTTACATGTAAGCATCACTGTAGAGTCTATAACAATTACACATAAGTATCACTGTAGTCTATAACATGTAAGCATCACTGTAGAGTCTATAACAATTACACGTAAGCATCACTGTAGAGTCTATAACAATTACATGTAAGCATCATCTTAGAGTCTATAACAATTACATGTAAGCATCGCTGTAGAGTTTATCACAATGTTTAAATTGTTTGAATGTTGCTAGTTTGCAATATCGCTTACAGCAACCTGGATGCAATGCCTGAAGTGTACGCCATCGTTTTGTTTGGATGTCATACACATCCAGCATCATACCCTTGACATCAACTCCTTCCAAATCGTAAACATACTCTTTCATTATCACATAGAGTTTACCATTCAAACTACTGGCACTGACAATATCAACATTTCTATTGAATGTAAAGGGTATCTGCATTGAATGTTTCCATAACATTGTAGATACATCTAAAATCCACAGATTTGGTTCTAACATGCCATCAGTCAGACCAAGGCAGTGTATTTCTTGATTAATCAGAAATGCAACTTTAAAATGGCCAAGGTTTGCTGGTGGATGATATTTTGATAAAAGATACCATTGATTATGACTTGGTAAATAGAATTGCAATGTATCAACACTCATATCACCATTGAACACAAACAATCTACTTCTTTCCTCATAGGATACTGCTACAGGGCTTCCTAAACTGTCTAACAAGGGCTCTCCATCTTTCCAGGAATCAGTGATTGGATCATAGACTTCCACCTCATCCATGGAATATTTTCCGACACTGAGTCCTCCAATGCAGTAAATCATTCCTGATAAAACACAAGCAGCATAGTTCCAACGTTTGACTTTCATGGATGGTTTTTGTGACCATGAATTAGTAACGGAAGAATATTTCCACAACTGACTGGTAACTTCAGGAAGTCCAACATCACTGCAGTAACCCATCACATAGATATCATTATCCAATGTGACTACAGTCACTGGTACAATACCAGTAACTAAACATGGTAATGAATTCCAGCTGCCTGTACTTACTGAGTAAGTGTCAACTGACAAACTTGGGCCACAAAGACTCTCACTTCCTATCATTACGATGACTTCCTTTGTGAGTTTATCACGTGCCCTGTAACGCTGTGTATTATCTTGGCTATCTGATTCTAATGGTGGCTTGTTTGATTCCTCTATACACTTCCTGACTATCGGTGATGTCATTATGTGTGACTCACTTAGTATCATTTCATGGAGATAGTTTTTGTTGACAAACGGAAATCTGACACATTTCATAACATCATTGATTAGAGCAACTCGCATCTTTTTATCATAATTGATCCACTTGACAGCAGCATGGAGTACTGTGTCTTCTTCATTAATATTCAGATTATCATCACTAATTATTTTAATTAGATGATCTTTGGATAATTCCAAAAATTGCTTCGTCATGTAAACTTTTGAGAAGTTAGTCACAGCGAGTTGAATGGCTGCTTGATCAAGTGACGGGCTCAATAAGGCAACTGACATGTTTAAAGCCTGCAAACAAGTTGAAGGCGACAGTTTTCCCAACAAAGAACTGGTACAGGTTTCTGCTAACTTTTCTAAATGGATTTGAAAGTAATTGACAGTTGTAAGCATGTCCTGCATGTCATCAGGCAAAAGTACAAGCTGTGCTGTGTATATGAATTCTATCAAACTCTCAAAGATGTCAGCTGAGATTTGATTCAGCGTAATATGGTGACAGTGTTTTTCATTCATTTCATTTGTAAACATTGCTTTAAAATAATCACTACAGCTTGCAAGCACAGCACGGTGACAAGCAAACTGTTGACTTTCAACTTGAATCTCAGCATCAATCAGAATTTTCTGTTTTCTCATCTCATTTAACTCGGATAGAATTGCTTTGGTGTTATTGACATCAAAGAAATGCTGGTATCGAGGATTTACCCTTGATGAATTCATTGTCTCTGATTTTCTATCGCCAGTTTGTTGTACATGGAAATGATCACATGCTTTCTCTAACGCTGAAAGATGAAATTTCTTTGCAATGCATTTTAAATCTTGAATGTCACTTTCATTGATGACAATATTGGATGTGTAAATGAAATCAATGACTTGCTTTAATACTTTAGGTTTGACATCAGTGAGATTTATCTGATTAGTTTCCATCCATGCTGTCTTGCTTGGTTTGTTGGTATGACTTGTACAACTTGCTGCCATCAACACAATTTTATGACATTTGACCTCTGTGTTACCAGCAACAATTGTCAAATCTGTTAAGCATTCTTTGTCTCTCATTTGGTTCAGCAACATCAAAATATTGCTTTGATGACTAGAGTCTGTCACCACTGTTTTACGGCGTTTGCCAACCTGAGGAAATTTATTGCCCATATTCAGTATTGTTTTATTTCTTGATTCAGTTTACCGTGAACAGTGTTGGTAATTCCAGTAAGGCCAAAATTTGTCTAAAATTAGACTCTTTCAGTGGACTTGCCACATTCTTGAATCCAAATACAGACACACACTTCCCTGCAGCAAAGTGGTTTTATCAGTCCAATAGAGACCTTGTCTCTATCATTCTAGTAGATATGTCACTGCTTGAAATCAACAATATTCTTGAATCTTAAGCCACTTCACTACTTCAGACTAGCTGTATTCTTCCACTTCACTACTTCAGACAAATTGTATCTTCTACTTCACTACTTGAGACAAGCTGTATCCTTCCAACATTCCTGCTGTAGAAAGGCTGTATTTTCAGCCAGTGGTAGCCTTCCTTCCTACCGTCACTTCACAGGTTGACTGTAACCTTGTTTCCACACATATACTGTTCCTTCACACTTCAAGCTGGTAATTCTTCATCTACTTGCCCTGATAGAAAATATAATTTTTCCATGTTATAGTTTGACAGTAAATCAACGAAGGAAAGTGTAGTATTAACCCTTTGAGTGCTGTATTTTTTCCCACCAAAATTTTAGTGCAACATTTTACCAATTTTTATGAACTTTTCTGTAATTTTCTTGATAATTTGGATCAAATGAACACATTTTATTGGCCACAGTTTTTATCAAAATTTTGGCAAAAATCTGACAAAAAATTGACTGAGGTATATTTTGATAAGGGCGACAAAAGTTGACTTTGGCACTCAAAGGGTTAACTGTTTGGCAGTATTGATTATCTTCACAAACACAGTATTTCACTTATCCAGTATTCAACTCAGAAAGAAACTTTTAAATTTTAACTCTATTATTCTTTTTACAGAACAAACATTTAATGGTCACTCTGAAATTTTTATTTTTGTGTTATTACAGGCCTTGTACATTGACTGACACCACATAGGATCACACACCGCATAAGAACAAATAATAACATGTTGATAATGACATGGGCCCTGACATAGTAATTTGACTGAAACTCAACTATTTTCAAGCTACATGACAGTGAGCCAAATATGTTCATTTGTTGTTCAGTGATGAAAAACATTTTATTTGTGAAGAATCTTGTACATCATGAGCATTGCCACTGGCACAAAACATGTTATTCCTACACAGAGTTTGTTTTTGATAGATCCTAACAGATTGGTTTGCAGTGGTCAATATTGACAACTGATTTGATTTCATAGACGCTGTGATTTTAAGAACGACAAAAACAACCTGTTTATCTCTTTAAAGTCTGCCTATCTTTTCATTCAGGACATAACAACAGTCAAAACATTTCCTTTTGTCAAAAATGTCCCTGGAAATAAATACAGAGCATGTAGAATGGTTTTGAAGTTTTGATTGTTTGACTGTATGGCCCAATTGTTATCTACACAATTGACTGTTTGACCTTGTATTGTCATCTACATAATAATGACAATAACAATAACATTACAAATTCCACATTGTTTCACAACCATTTGTTCAAATCTTGACAGGAAATGCGTCTTTTACAGTTTTACATGTCACTATGTTAAAAGAATGATAAGACGAGAACAATGATAAACTCTGCACATTAATTCCACCTAGAGCAGTCAGGTAAAACTGCATTTCAGAAAAAGTACATTTTGAATAACTTTAAAAAATCGCCCTGCATGAATTTTTCAAGCATAAATGAAGGTACATCTACATAACTAAATGCTGTAAAGTAATTCTTGTTGTGAAAAAAAAATTAATGACTTGTCCCTGGACAGTAAACACATTAGTTGCTTACATACCATAAATTCACCTCTGCCTGCTCCTTGATATGACCTCAGTGTGCTTGATACGACATTCTTGTGTTTGTTGCCATGACCTCAGTATGATCTTTGACATGACCTCAGTGTGCCCTTTGACATGACCTCAGTGTGTTCCTTGACGTGACCTCAGTGTGATCTTTCCAGCTTCAAAACAGTAGAATCAATAATTGATTTAAATCTTTGAAATACTTTGCTACCAATACCAGACAGTGGAAAAAATCCAACATTATTTCTTATGTTTAATCATGACTGTTACCATGACAATTGTTTAGGCTACAATGCACATCAAATGAACATTTTTTTCACAAGTTTGAAAATAAATTCATGATTAACCATAAGATTGTTCCTAAAAGTTACAATAGGAACATCAGCAGGTGTTGGTAAAGCAAGTATATTTTAAATTTGAATTTTTGAGAATACCACCAGAGTAACTCATCCACCGTTTTGTGATCTGGTACACCACTTCAGATATACAAGGTGATGCTCTGACCATTAATGTTTATTTATGGACAGGGGCAAGAGGAAAGGCAAAAATTAACTGACAAGGCTTGCCGAGCCTGTTTACTTTGGCGTCCGGCGTCCGCTAACCTGCACCCATAAATAAATGTTAATGGTCAGGGTGGAGTCTGTTGTTTCCATTAAATTATCAATGAACCCCCTCCCCCCTCAAAAAATAAAAAATAAACTAAATTTTTGAAAATTTCCCACGCAAAAGATGACGAGGCCCCATTACTTGTATTACACAAAAGTATTCACTGAGCAGTGATGTGTTAGATTCCCTGTTACATGAGCTGTGCAAATTTTTCAAAACTGGAAATTTTTCAGAAAAAAGTGTCCAAGCTTGGCTCACAAGTGCTCCATTTATTTTGTGATTGATTATGATCTTTGTACAAGCACAGTCCCTCTGTGGATGGAGGGACTGTGGTACATTGTTAGTCACAATTTACATTTTAGCTCTAGAAATACGATGTTTACGATACTGTGTGTTGCTAATACTATTATTCATATTCACAGGCATGTAAACAAACCACTACTGTGTATTTGTGGTCGGTCATATGGTTCAGCTCAACCAATGAATATGCGAAGGACACGGGATGGTCCAATTATAAATCTACTTGTGTAGACTTTTGTAATTTGCACTGTTCTGGTCTATCAACAACCTCACACATCCATTTGACCTTTATTCAACTGCTATGATTAAGTCTGACTCCTGGTTATAATATGTTAATTAATTATCTGATTATCTGATCTGTCGATATGATGATTATTCATTTGTTGCATAGTCTGATCAATGCACGCAATTGAAGTACCTTACTCTGGACAGTATTGATGCATTGAAAATTTACACTAATATGTCCATTTTAACCAAACCTTAGTCCTTGTGCACATACATTTCAAAATTGTTGAGTAGAAATGCTTTTTGTCTGTTTGTCATACATCAAACATTTAAGTTTAGAACACTTACAAAGCAATGATGGGACCTACTTGGCTACTGACAATATCGTTGCCATGTCAACAACGTTGAGGTCTGGTGATGGGCGCACGCGCATTGAGAGACAGTGCCTTCCACGGCATAAAATATATAGGTCAGTCACCGATGGGGAGAATGAACCTGACTTTTTTTAGTTTTTTTATGACCAAAAATCTAATTCATGACCTGCAACTTACACTATAATGATCTTTCATGTCAAAAAAATGTATGATATTTGTCGGCTTGGTCCCAACATCTAAAGACACATTACTTCCGTGCATTTGTACCCATAGTGTCTGCAAAAACAATTTTATATACTAAATGTACAAAGCTTCATTCGCGATCGCGATCAGTACATGTATTCGTATAATTCATACCGTGGTGTTCTGTACCAAACCCTCCGCCGGCGCTGTCTGTGACACTGAAATTTCTTCCGAAGAGAGACTGAAAACATTCTATGCAGACTCACTTCTAATGCGTGTATATCAAAAGATGAGTTACAACCTGCAACCTTTTCACTTAAGTCTTGAGCTGCAAACCCGCAAGTTTGTTTCCTTGTGAAAATGTGCACCTTCTCTCAGATTTATAAACAAGTCGTTTTCGCTACACAATACAAGGGATAACATTTTACTAAACACTTACCACTTTAATATTATGTTCCCATTGCCAACTAAGTTACCACGATCGACGTCCCGATCGCCACAACGTCAGCGATCACTGATGTCATTCCAGCTGAAAGTTGACAGTCATATCTTGTCAGGAGGTTGTGCATTGTCAATACGTTTACACTTTCACAAGGAAAACCTTGACATACTAAATATAATACACTTGCAATGATTGGAGAATTCGCCACACTTGTGTGTATGGTAGCCAATCATTGTTTACGATACACACCAATAAAAAAGAGATCGTTTATTTTTTAATAGGGGTGACAAAGAAGAGAATATCGGGGTCGAAGAATATTTTCCTTTATTTGGAGCATATCCAACAGTGGAGCATATTAAAGCGCAATAATGAAATAAAAAAAGTAAAATGATGTCAAAGTTTGACCATGTACGTGTGACGTATTTGATAATTTGGAATATGAAAATGTACCCTAAGCTAAACTCCCCCGTAATCGATAGACTTGCCAGTGATTTCCGCTTCAGACGTGGCCTTCGAGTTGGAATAGGTGCCATGTCCGTCAGTTGTACACACTCGCTCTCCAAAACCGGCTGACATCGGACTTAAAAATGTTTGAAATAACAGATTATCAGAGTAAGTGCTACAATATCCATATATGTATCCACATGAATACACTTCCGTGATAAAGACCAAGGAAACCTCAAAATTATTTCCATCCTAAGGATGATGTTTTCAACTAAAATCTCGTGTATGTGATGGATGATATGACTAGACTGGTTGACCGCTATAGACGCGTTAACAGTTGGTATTCGTTCTTACCTTTCGACAGCTGTGTAAGGTATCTTTTCGTGTAAATATGTTGCGTTGTCGGTAGGCTTAAATGACACATATGTACGGATGTACTGACCTGTCCCATACTGTCATTGTCATTGGTTTGAGCCTGGGGTGGAAGCTGGAATCCACCATGGTTTAGTCCAACACAGTAACACTGACCACCGTCCCTCTCGTGGAGGGACGGTGCACTGACAGATGTTGCGTAGATTCTACAAAAGTTAGTTCATAGTTGTCATTGATTGATGATAGTTGCAAAAATCGCGTGAGATTTTTTACTAGTTTTAGACATGTTACCGTGGTTTGACATGAATACACTGATAAAACTTCTGATCAACTGTATTTCCCAATGAACAGTGATGAATGATGTTAATTAAATAATCTCACTGCAGTCCTTCAAGTTCACATGTCAAGGTGGTTGTCATTTGTTTTGTTTACAAGTCATATGTGACACAGATAAGAGCCACTGATTTTCAGTACCATCTCAAATCTCACTCCTGCTGACTTGTACAGGACTTTAGATGCAGTCAAGAAGTTATTTTAGAACACGAGTAAAAAGCAAACTTACCCTATTCTACATTTGACCTTGAAGACAATATTCAATTTACAGGTGTCATTATAGTTAGAAATTAAGCAAAAAAGCAAACCCAGCGACGGTATACCATGAGATTTTGACCAGTACACGACATATATGCACGAGCAATAGCTTTACTTTACTTTATTGCTCAACAACACACTCAGCGAGTGTGGTAAGGCAAAATTTACAAAACTCAAAGATGCAGACTTCAACAAACACTTGATGAACCTGCTGCTGGGGGAGGGAAATGTATCAGAAATAAATTTGGCAAGAGGTAGTTTATCTTTGTGAGTAAAGATATACGTGAACTTTTCGCTATCATTCAAATCAAGAAAGTCAGGATTATACAAACTTGTGGATGAAAATAGAATATTTCGATAAGCTGATAAGTTGTGTACTTTGGACATTCTATTACAAAGTGAAATTCATCCGCAACTGAAGTCTTACAATATTTGCAGAATCTTTCACTTGCAGGAACTTTTGGAATTGACCTACTCAGTTCTATTTGAAGGTTATGATTCGAAATTCTTAGTTTTGTTAGCCACTTCCTATAGGTAAAAGATTTTATATGTAACGAGTAACTTTCAATTTTAAAATTTGTCTTAAATAGTCTATAAGTTCGGAGCTTATTCTTCTGCATCCACACTTCCTTGTATCATTATGATTATTTCTCAGCCATGTTTGTTCATAAATTTCACATAAACTATCATACATTGTTATTGTTGTATGCAGATAAGAATGGACAGTGAAATTGATCTAAATGTTATCACACTTGTGTAATTGGTTTGTAAAGTTGTTTCAAAATTTACAACAGGATCGGTAACTTAAGTTGAGTTGTGGCAACTAAAGACGGATGATAGTATTGTTTCACAGTAGGCTTCTTTTTAATTGTTGATATAAAGCAATAAAGAAGACACTGATTAGTGTCTGTGCGTGTAGGGTAAAGATTTCCTGGCTTTCTATCCCTGTACATTTCAACAACTTTCTCACTTATTACTTCTGGCGTATGTACACCTCTTTTCCTGTAAATCATGATTTTTTTTGGCAAAGAACTTCTACAATGCAAAGGCAACAAGAGTCTAATGACAACTAGACTCTGACTTGGCTGTGATACAATGTAACTCGAGGCAGTATATAAGGAATGTAATATGATTCTGTGTATGTGAAGTGCACTTCAAAGTGTACTCCCTGGTGTGTGTTTATTACGGGTCCATATATCACTCCCACTGTAAGAGTTCAATATGCTTTATATATAATTAGACCAATCTGAATTCCACCTGGATGTATAAGCAGATCTCAGTAAGATGTCATCTGATAAAACCAATCTATGCCAGTATTTGAGCATGTGCTTTTATTACCATATAGTGAATTGAATATCTAATAACGAGTGCATATATTTTGTGAATTAGTCAAAATCTCGTAGTATACAGTCGGTGAGGTGGGTTATTGCTATATCATAACAGTATATTGAAATGCTATTGTGATACATCAAAAACAGTTCTTCTCTAGCTGAGAGCTCACACATGTTCAAACTGTGGTATATCATGAATATAGCAAGGTTAGTTTCACGTTTCAACCAATCAGATTGCTGTATTTGCGCTATCAATATACTGACCAGTATGATATATGATAATCATTTGAAATCAAACCATAATGAATGGTATCAAAGAAGCAGTAAAAAGAGATCTAATGATTGCATTGATTTTGATTTCATCAACAGAAATCGGAGTGGGCCTGTCTGGCTTTGGTGTTTTTTTCTTATTTCTTGGAATATTATTTTTCTTCGACAAAGGACTCCTTGCCATTGGAAATGTGAGTAATTATTCAAGCATCTTTCTTTAGCTGTCAATATTGTTAGCTTCAAGGAGAACAAAGATCGAATCTCAGAAAATAAGACTTCCACTCTAGATCTCATCTGGAGTAAGGTTTTGTGTATTTCATATTGGCATAGAGGGCGTACTGACTGTTGTCTTGGGTGACAATGACTCTCACAGTGATCAACAGACAAAAGTTTAACTATGTTTGAAAAAAGTGTTGAAGCATATCCAGTATTCTTTTCTATCAAATGATGTTATGTGCGTATTTCGAATTGCCAGCTGACGGGCAACATGCGCATTCCGCGTACAGTATGTGGTATACAGTGCAGACAACAATGCCATGCCATGCCTGACATATATTAAGTGTATGATTATAATAATCAATCAAATAGGGAAGTTGGAAAGACACTTTTTAGGATACTGAAGGAAGTTGTGCACAAGGGTGAAAAATCAAGAAAGTTTAGAAAAAAAGTCTTGTCAACCTGTCAGTATGTTGTACAATTTTGTTTTGCCCATCACTTAGTGACAACAATGTCTTCGATCACATGCCCAGGTCACATGATTGATACCTGTGTCACGAGGTAGTATGCACCTCGGCAGGGTTCAAAATACCCAGTGGTCATGCGTTAAAAGACCATCAATTATCTCATTTGGACCACCAGATTCTATTTTGGGTGGTCAATCTTGACCACTAAGTTTTTGGAGGTCACACTAGTGCACTGCAGAGCTGTAAATCTTACCTCCCTCTCACAGTTTATTGCTAGGAGTAGGAGTATCCAGAAACAATACATTGTCCTCAGAGATAGATATTTTAGCAGTTTTGTAGTACACGTCTTATCTGTTCAATCGTAGTTCCTCCATTGTGGTTCACTGTCAGTCCTTCAACCCCACTCCATTCTACTCAACTGAGTGTTCCTTTGGGTAGACAATGTCTCTCTTTGTTTTAATGTTTACTGCTATGATTATTGTGATTAAGTCTGCAAACGTTGAATAACATCTCCTAGCAAATTTCGTCTAGTCATTAAAGTGACACAGATCAATATACAAAACTCTTACAAAACCTCCTAATAGTCCAAAAAAATGCAATAATTGTCATGTTATTAGCAGTGATTGTCATTTCTTGGTTACTCAGTTTGTAATTCTGTCAAAACTTAAAATCTGTAACACAAGTCCTGTGCATATTATAATCAGTCAGTCAGTCACTCATGCAGCAGTCATGTTGATCTGTAAATGACTGAAAATTTTCCAGTGGATTTACTGGGCATCCAACATGGTACATGTAACCAACTTAACATGTGTAGCAACATGGTGAAATGGTTCCAGAACAGCATGTACAGCCCACTATTCACCCCATGGACCCCAACCTCCACAAGAATTACACTCTGATATGACTAATTTTTTTGACCACCAAATTTTTGCAATTGACCACCAAAATTTGAATCTGGTGGTCAAACTTGACCACCAAACAAATAAATAAATTTCGAGCCCTGTTTGGGGACAGATATTCAGACTCTCAAACTTTTACAATTCTTTTCTAAACCACCACTTATTGGGATTTATTTTAAAGCTGTTGGTGTTGGAAAACATTTTACTGCCTTCGTTAGCATTACTGGCCCTTTATTATAAATACACTGTCCGCACTGACAAGGAAGTGCTTCATACATAAGTACAGAGCTGACTTGGTTGTCCAGAAATGATGGTAGCTATCAAGCTTTGTGGTATTCACTGCTGCAGGTTTTGGTACAGTGAGGGATATAAAATTGAGGTGAACGATTCATCTCACATTGTGTCATTTCCTGGAAGCCACTGAATGAATCCTGCAGTACAGTATTGTTCTCCCCTGAATCAACACCCAGAAACATTTCATGTATAATGCTGCTGTCTTGTTTACTCCCACTGTAAAGAGTTTAGTCATGTTTACTTACACCGTAAAAAGTTAAGTCATTTCTTTAAAATTCTGTTTTGTTTGCAGATACTATTTCTTTCTGGACTAGGGTTTATCATTGGATTGGAGAGAACTTTCAGATTTTTCTTTCAAAAACACAAACTTAAAGGCAGCAGTTTTTTCTTTGGTGGAATTCTCATAGTATTGATTGGTTGGCCATTGATTGGAATGATAATTGAATTGTATGGCTTTTTTCTTCTTTTCAGGTAAGTATTCCACTGCAAGTATTTCCTGAAAGTTTTTGATGCTCAACCGTTCAGTTTTCATTGTTAAAGCCATAGAATACTGAAAGTTTGAATTACAATATTTGATTACTTGAGACCAGTATGCTGTAAGTTTTTCAAACTCAGTGTAAGTAATTTTGAAAACAACAGCAAAACTCTTTTCATTATCATGTTTTGTCATTCAAAACAACTACAACTCTGCAATTATCATACCTTGTCATTCAAAGATGTATGACATCATCATCATGTCACATTTCAATAATAACACATGCTAGCAAGGGCAAAATCATGATTTGTTGCTCGCCCAAGGGATGGTGCTCATGGCTGTAATATTGATGATGCCCGAGCTGAAGCCCAGGGTGATCTTGCCTGTGCTAGTATGTGTTATACATTTTATTACACCCAACAAACACTTTTGTTTTCGAAACTTTGCAATTGATGTAGTCAAGTGTCAACACTTGCCACAGTGAAATGTTCCATTTGTTGCCCGATTACAATGCCAGATGAAGTAAACTTGGAAGGTCAACTGAAATTAATGTCTAAAAACAAAGAAGAGCTATTGCTCTGCAGAAAATATGAAGCAAATGTACATTATGCGGTATGCACAGTAACAACGTGTGGTATTCCAGAACATGGTAGCGGGCTATATCACTGCACGTGTATGCGACAGGGCTATATCACACAGGCACTTCTTGTTCTATATCACGTGAGTGAGGCTCAGCCAATCACAGTAACTGGATTATACATTAAGTGTGTAATAACTACAGAATCTGTGTCTGTTCAATTTTCACAAGTTTTCATATTTGTTTTCCTATTACAGAGGCTTTTTCCCAGTAGTTGTAAATTTTCTCAGAAGGATACCAGTTATAGGTCTTCTCCTGAATTTACCTGGAATTAGTCAGGTAATTATATCAACCTGCTTCTCATCTGTTTCTTGATTTTACAAACGGTTGAAGGGTGAGGGACTGTTCAGGCCAGTTTTTGTGTATGAAGTGGGCGGAGGAAAAGTTTTAGTATTGGTGGGGGTCATATTTATTCTAACAGATGAAGAAGGGTATCACCATGTTTTTAGACTGAGATGACAAATAAACTGTTTATACTACAACAAAATAGTGATTCAATTATAACATTAATTTTTTGAGGACGAAGGTTGGTGTCATAAGCCTTTATTGTTATCCATATCATTTATAAACTTATACAGAAAATAATGTTAACAACACAATTATTGATGGATTATTGATGGAATAGCACACATAAATAAATAAATCAACAAACCCCTGATTTTCAAAAGTTACCATGGAGTTAGCGGCTTGTCGCCCTGTATTTTCCTTTCCTCAGGGGGGTGGGTGGGGATGGGGGAGGGGTTAGCCACAGTTTTGCTGTGAATCAAAAGCAATCCACCAGCCTTAAGTCTTGATCATTTATTGATTTGTATGATTAAAAGGACATTTGGAATTTTGAATAGTTTGATATGAGGACTGTTAGAGATCTGTCTATAATCATATATTGATGGACAGGTCAGTTTCTCAGATATAGTGCTGTACTGGGAATATACCGTACTCGTCCGAGTATAAGCCCCTGCTCGTGTATAAGCCCCCCTACTGATTTCAGAGGATTTTAGAAAGTGCATTACATCCGTGTATAAGCCCCTACCCTAGTGTAACTCAAATACAGAAAGGTTAGGAGAGTGTATTAGGTCATTTAACTTGGTAAAATTACTTTTAGATAATAAAGAAACTATGAAAAGATGTTAAAACAATGGGAAACTGGAGTTCCCTTGACAGCATCATAAGGAAAATGACACGTTTTCCCAGTACTATCTTGATTCTTTGACCCTGCTCACCCCCGTCGCCTAAATAGAAAAGTCCCACTCACGTCTGCAATTGTTTATTTTCATTCACGGCCACCATGTTTTCATGCTCGAAACATGCAGTTTCTTTTGTTTGAAGCAATTATCCTTTCATTTGTGAAGACTTTTCCTGGTGACAATTATAATTTTCACTGCTATGTTGTTGTTTTCACAAGATGTAGACAGTTTGATACTGGAATATTGAGTTGCCTTTCCGTGTAGGCAATGCATGCTAGTTCACATTACTGTTGATCAGCAGCATACACAACGTCTTTGTTTCAAGTTTGGGTTTTTGTTCGACGCTGAAATTTCACCAAAATGTCACTTCTGTATTCAGAGATTGTACAATCAATTTCTTTGGATGTGTAAGTCGATTTTGAAAGCCATAGAAAGATTGAGTGGTGTTGAAAAAAATCGTGCATAAAATTAGCATAAATTAAGCGTCAATGCCAGATAACATGGGGTTGCTCGAGTCGGTTTGTGTTGCCGAACCAGGGGCTTATACTCGGACGAGTACGGTATATCTCCTGCATCAATGCCTCATACTTCATTCACAGTAGAGCCAAATCAATGTTACACATCGGGTGTGACAATTCTGCAAGAGATAACCAACCTTCAAAGTGCTACAAAAATTCCAAGTTCAGTCTCAGATCTAAAATCTTGAAATTTTATGCCAAATGTAACTTTTATGTGAGGTGTATTGTTACAAGCCACTTTTTTAGCTCATATTTGGTATGTATATGATTACCAAAAAGAGCTTATATGGTGAGCCGGTGGCGTCTGTATGTCTGTATGTTTATTAACAGTAAATAGCTGTATCTTGAGGACATGATGGCAAAAAAGCATTGCAGATTAGAGAAATACAATTTGATATTGGCCAACTTGGAGACATTCACAAATGAATTATTGTGCATTTTAAAAATTGTCTTGAAGATCAAAACCAAATCAAAGTTCTGATGAAAATGTGCTATAGATTGGTATTTGAAGGTTGTTGAACAATTGTTAATCGGCAAGGTGGCTCGAAAATATTGAGAATTAAATTTCAAAAAAATTAATTGTACAACTGTCAACATTATGATCTATCATAGTTCAATACGGATACATAGCGCTACTAATAGACATGAATGGTATGTCAGATGAGTCTGAAGAATCGATCCCATTATACTCTTTGGCAATATATACACATATCATTGTTACACAGCAGCCTTTAGAAGTTTTATATTTATAACATTGTCATACAGCATGTGCCAATATTACCACACTGACAATTCCATTGTTGTATAGTATTTAGCAATATTGCTACACTCTAACAATTTCGCATTTTGACAACATAGTAAAGATAGTGAGATGTTGCCATCTAAGATTTCAAGACTACCGGTGCATTCTATGCATCCATAATTATTTTCCTCTACAGCCAATATTACAACCCATTACTTTTCTTTTTCCCTTGCAGCTTGTTGGCAATTATGACGAGTCAAGGATTCAAGTGTGACAGATGTTTATTCAAATCATTTTTTCAGCATTTATATTCAGAGATTCAATCAACAGTTGGAATAACAGCAAAACCTTGGTGACTGTGTTCACCAAAATATCATCAGTCCTTCAAGATTTTATTTTTTTACATCAGCGTCCCGTTAACCTGAATGAAAGAGTGGCAAAATGTAGCTGATTTTTTTTATCTGTGTAAAACAAAAAGGCCAAAGATTACACTTGTAAAAAGGTGTTTTTCTAAAATTATTAAATTACTAAACTCAAACCAGTGCCTCCAATTTGATATGTTAGTGTATTTTGTGAGACACATTTTTATTCTGTTGCTCAGCTGTTAGCTGTGCACATTGTTTATCAGATTGAAGTAGATAATTGTGATGTCACAATCACAGTCTCCATTGTGACATCACAGTTTACATTATGATGTCACAGCTACGGTGTACATTGTGATGTCACAGTGGTCATTGTGATGTCAGAATCTCTATTGTGACATCACAATGTAGATTGTGATGTCGTAGTGGAATTTTTGATGTCACAGTCTCCATTGCGACATCACAGTGTATGGTACATTGTGATGTCACAGCCAGTGTACTGGTACATTGTGATGTCACAGCCAGTATACTGGTACATTGTGATGTCACAGCCAGTGTACCGGTACATTGTGATGTCACAGCCAGTGTAACCGGTACATTGTGATGTCACAGCCAGTGTAACCGGTACATTGTGATGTCACAGCCAGTGTACTGGTACATTGTGATGTCACAGCCAGTGTACTGGTACATTGTGATGTCACAGCCAGTGTACTGGTACATTGTGATGTCATAGTGGCCATTGTGAATGCGTCACATCACAATGTGCACTGTGACATCACAATGTACTGGTACGCTGTGGCTGTGACATCGTTTAAAGAGTCGGATATATGATCAAATTATGACATGAAGTTACAAAGAAGAAGTTAAATGCAGAATTCACTTCTCAATAATTGCCTGATGACTGCAGCATTGAGATGCTGACAGACTCTTGTTTTAATCTGTAAACATGCAATGTAAGTTTCTTTGAAAGAGTAACGTAATGTTAGTGTCAAGACTGTCTGCCCAGGGTTACTATACAACATTTCTTTATTTTATTAAACGTATAGTTTGCTTTAAATTTATTGTTAAGTTTTCAGAGTTTAACTGGAAACATTTACTTGTAACAACAAGTCAAACTGTTTTCTGCATTTTTTTGTTTTCTCGAGGTATTTCTAGGGAGTGTTTGGTCTAATTTGAAACTGATAGACTGTCACCAGAATGTGTTCACAGCAATGATCTGTGTTCCAAAGTTAGACATACCCAGAAGTCTTTCAAAAATTTCACAAAGATGGTATACTGGTGTTTTGATACACAGATATCTAGTCCTTTAGTTGATGAACGTAAATATTAAATATTCCTGGCAACTATTCTTCAGCTGTTTTACAGTGTCTAGAGCTGTTTTACAATGTCTAGAGCTGTTTTACAGTGTCCAGAGCTGTTTTACAGTGTCTAGAGCTGTCTTGCTGTGTCCAAAGCCAAAGCAAAGACTCTTAAACCACTCTGTGCAAACTTAGTGCAAAGAAAATACATATCAGATAATTTGGTAAAAGAAAAATGGTACTGACTGAAGACAAAATTCCTGCTCCCCTTTTTGAAAAAAAATTTGTCAGAGCCTCAAAGTCTACACACACCTCAAAATGACTATTGCTCAAAGTTAGATACAAACACATATATGAAACATTCCTTGGAACTACCACCACTAATATTAACAGTGGCACCCACAATGCTTTGCACCTAGTGCTATGCACATACTGCCTTGGTACAGCTACTCATACAAGGCATTACAGTCAGGCTATAGTTACCACTGATAGAAATTATCTCCAAATATTAAAATAATAGTTCATTAGCACAGAGTCTGTGCTTCATGGTAGCTTAGCTGTTGACTATGTAATTTGCATAATTGATTTTGATACACCGTGATGACATTGTAGTTCACAGTGTTTAGATGATAGAAGAACCACATTTAAAGCTAATCATCTGTGTGTCCAGGGTACCATAGGAAAGCTAATCATCTGTGTGCCCAGGGTACCATAGGAAAGCTAATCATCTGTGTGCCCAGGGTACCATAGGAAAGCTAATCATCTGTGTGCCCAGGGTACCATAGGAAAGCTAGCCATCTGGCAGATTCCATGTGTGAATAAGACTTGCTATGTTGAAATAGTAACACTCTGGTAAAGGCAAGAAAAATCTGCAATTTCATCTCTGAAGGCATTATTACTCTCCTGAGGACATCATAAATGATAATATTTATTTGTCAGGTCATGTAGAGTGATTTTAAAATTTGACATAGGCACCAATAATATTTGAAATAAAAGTCATAGATATGATTGGAACTGTCATGGTCGGTATTCGTATAACATACACAACTTCAATTGAAATATCTAGATTGAGGTACTCCATAGAACTTGTATGACTATAACTCACAGACATGTCTAACATGTTGCACCTCAGTAGCAATAGTAACAATATATTCCCAATTACTGCCCTGCTATACTATCATACCTTGTATTATGTCTGATGGCTATTGACCAGACCGGTGAATTTTTGGCATGACGCAAAGCATGGAATTTTATTTTTTTACAAACCATTACATTTTTCAAATGATTTTAAAACATTGACTGGCAAGACACTGCCCATATTAAATGGGGTAGAATCAAATACAAAATTTCATTTCAAACAAATTTTACAGTATTCACCGTACAAGGAAAGTGATCATTGATTAAGCAATGATTATTAGGTTTTAAAAATCCAGACAAGTAGACTTTGTGATCCTGTCGACCAATTCTGAAACTCTGTATGGCTATTTCATCTTATCTGTGATATTTTATCTTTTCATTTCATTTTGTTTCATTTGCCATTTCAATAATAAGTTTATCATGAGTAAACAATTTCAAATTTGAAATGTAGCAACAGAAAGTTAATCAGCAGCAATTACGGTGGTCAGATAGTAGCTTATCCCAAGATGTCTGGTTTTGGCAGAAATTTCTCTGACATGCTAGGTAATAAGGCCAATAACAGCAAGTGGTGACAAATTTCCCAAACGTGACTGGAATGTCAGTCATTGTTCTGCATTCCCAGTAAATTAAAGATCTATGTTAAATCTTTTCCTGCCAAGTTCATATTGCACCATCAGGTCAAGTTGGTTTAAACTAAAGAAGCAAAAGATGTCCCATATGGTGCAATTTAACAAAGATTTGAAGATTTGAAAGTCCCTGAAGACAGAATACTATAAACATGATTTTTACAGACTAAAGCTCCTTTAACACACTTTTGAAGCCAAGTGGATGAAAATACATATGGTTTTGGCTCAATACCACTTTTTACTGACTTGGCAGATGGGGAAGTGATACTGTCCGGCAGGTAAAGGGTTAATGGCTTTTGAGGTAATCAGTGACAATTTTTAGTTGTCTTGTCACTGTCAGACATCGTTGATAGATATTAATGTCCATGTTCAAATATAGTACCAATAGAATAGAAGACAGTGACGTGAAGACATGCAGTGTTGGTGCTGTCATTTTGGAATGGAGTGAAACAGTTGGATACCTTACAGTCTATGAGTACAACAGACACTGACGGAAAATGTTTCTGTCTCCAAAGTCATCCTGTGTTTTGCAATAAATATTTGTAAACAGAAGGGTGTAGTTAAATTTCTTTTCCCTTGGACCTCAATTTTTTCAATAAAAATATTGATATTTTTGTCAGACATCTGAGGGTGAGACCTGTCATAACATTTGTAACAAAAAGCTGTGTTAGGTCTTTTATCAAGTACATGTACTTGTCCACAATAAAATTTCTTTCAAAATAATGTCAGAGATGGACTCCATTTTTAGCTCCGCTGTCAGCGACGCAGAGCTTTTCAAATAGGTTGATTTTCCGTCGTCGTCCGTCGTCCGTCGTCGTCCGTCAACAATTGCCTTTTCCTCTGAAACCGCAAGTCCAATTGCTTTGAAATTTTATATGCAGCTCACTTGGGGTGACCTCACTTAAGTTTGTTCAAATCGTGGTGAAATTTGCATATTTGTATT
>LD345400.1:144312-155869 GCA_001465055.1 Ptychodera flava | reverse complement strand
ACATTTGATTAATTTTAAAACGAGAGTAGAACAAAACCAAGACTTCTGAAGTTACTCTTCATATGTTGGTTTCAGGAGTTTGCTAAAGTTAGAATTATACTTACCAAAAATGGTCGCCGTAGTATTCTGTTAAAAAAATATGTTCTTCAACACCACGTTTCTTATGATCGGTGATGTCACATTTTATTATTTTCATAAGTACAGACTAATGCACTAAACGCTGTTGGACTCTTACCTGCCTGTCAATACTAAATTATATATAATTATATATTTCCACTTACTCGTAGTTTGAATGATAAATATGTCGATCTCAAAAAATGTTACCGTTCATGCTATAAATCTGTCATCACATAAAAAAAACATGTTTCGCGTAAATTTCATGATTGTGGTCCTTTCTATTATTTAGTTTGATCATTGATTGTTTCAGCGGTGTTAATTTCCGATTTATTAAATATTTTAAATCGAAAATATTTTTTCTGGAGGAATTCAGAGGTGTTTTAGTAGTTCTGTACAAGAAATGATCGGAAATAGAGGAGTATCTGGTACGATGTGTACGCTAGAACTCTATGGCTCCAGTGACATGTTTCTGGGTTTGCCCCTCCAATAGCACTGCGGTCGCCCCATAATCCTTTGCGATTTCCAAGATGGCAGTTAATACAGCTTTGAGCTATACTACTACACATTTCAACATTTGCTGCATCTGGATAGGATATTGCCAAGCTTTGGTTTATTTTTTAATCTTGAATTTGGTCCCTTTTTCTATTTTCAAGGCGAAAGTGTTTCTTGGTTTGGCTTATTTCGTGAATTTTTAATTGCCTTTATTCTTAGCAAAATAGAATAGTATCAAGGTTTGGTTTATTCATAGATTTTCAATTACTCTTTTCTCGACTGCTGGTGATGTACTTCCCAATTTTGTAAATGAATTACTTAGTATCACATTCATATATTAACCAGATATGAACTGAATATGCTCACGTGTTTTACAACAGGTTCATTAATAGTAGTGCGCTTCACAGAACAATGAGATATATGCTATCACTATATGTAGCAGGTTTTTTTCAACTTCGCACAGTACTCTCAGAGTTTAATCACTAATTACAAAACTTTATTTAATATGCAAATGAGCTGTTAGTTAACTTGACACTGCTCAATGCTTTATGGGACAATTAGATATCCATCAGATCAACATTTGTAGCACGTTTTATTTAATTTAATGCTGTAATTTTAGAGTAATGTCACGAATTACAAAGTACATTAAATATGCAAATAAACCCTAAATTAACTTGACACTGTTCAATGATTCATAGCAAAATTGAATATTTATCAAATCAATATCTGTAGCACGTTTCACAAAATTTTGGTGTCGAAATTTCAGAGTTATATACCTAATTACAAAGTTTATTAAATATGCAAATGAACCCTTAATTAATTCCACACTACTAAATTCTTTACAATACAGTTAGATATCTGTCGTATCAGTATGTGAAGCAGTTTTCATCACATTTGATGCAGTTATTTCGGAGTTATATGACTAATTATAAGACTTCATAAAATATGCAAATGAGCTAATTATTAACTTGACACTGCTCAATGCTTCTCAGTACAATTGGATATTTATCAGATCAACATCTGTAGAAAGTTTCATCCAATTTAACGCTGTAATTTTGGAGTAATTTTACTAATTACAAAGTTCATTGATTATGCAAATGAACCCTTAATTAACTTCGCACAAGTAAATGCTCTTCACTACAATTAGATATTTGTCGGATCAGTATCTGCAGCAGATTTCATTACATTTGGTGCAGTTATTTTGGAGTTATATCACTAATTACAAAACTTCATAAAATATGCAAATGACCTATTTGTTAACTTGACATTGCCAAATTCTTCTCAGTACGATTAGATATTTATCAAAACAATATTTGTACCCAATATCACTGACTTGGGTGCCGTATTTGAAAAGTTATATACCTAATTACAAAGTTCATTAAATATGCAAATGAACCCTTAATTAATTTCACACTACTAAATGCTTTACACTACAGTAAGATATCAGTCGGATCAGTAACTGAAGCAGATTTCATCACATTTGGTGAAGTTATATCGGAGTTATATGACTAATTACAAACCTTCATAAAATATGCAAATGAGCTATTTATTAACTTGACACTGCCTAATGCTTCTAAGTATAATTATATATATATCAGATCAATATTTCTTGCTAGTATCATCAACTTTGATGCAGGAATTTCAGAGTTATCTCACTAATAACAAAAGATCATTAAATATGCAAATGAGAAGATAATTGACATGACACTCACTGTATCATCGTAATGTTCTTAGATTGTCATGTGTGAAAAGTTTCATGAAATTTTGTGCAGTATTTCTTGATATATGTCTACAGTGTTATTACCGTCTCCATAGGGAAACCATTGTAAGGAAAAAACGATATGGCATAACTTCATTAATATGCATGCCACACAAACCAAAATCTAATCAGTTCTTGCAAGTAGCACATGGTACCTGTGTACCAAATCTGAGTTGAATCCGTTCAGGTGTTTTTGAGTTATCGTGTAAACAGACAGACAGACGGACAGACAGACAGACAGACACACACACACTAACACACACACACGGACAGACAGACATCACTATGACATTAGCCCACGTGTTTACACACGTGAGCTAAAATATATATTGCACCCAAGCTTATGTGTACATGGTAGTGTGGCATAATGAACGCCTACTTACTAAATACGTTTAGAGTAGTACCTGTTGCTAGGCAGCATTGCACAAATCGACATTAAGTTGCGAGCGCATGACATTAGCCATGTGCAACATATATGGAGTTGTTTACAGCAAGATACAAGTAAGAATTGCCAAAGCGGACAATGTAATTTTCTTTGTTTACTGTACTGTGTTGTCAGCGCCAGCTGCTACTCTCCGCTTTGTAATGTATTAGTGCCGTACGTGTTACCAAGTAAGAGTGGTTAGAATAGAAAGAATATAAGAGATGAACCAATGCTGATTGCCAGCGATTCCCACAAGACTGCGTACTGTAGCTGAACTACAGCAACTATACGTGGTCCTTGAGAGTTATTTTCCAGTCACAGTGGACATTACTCAGTCAACTTAACATGCTCGGTTTGTACAAGACAGTGAACTCTTATGTTTCTATAATTCTGCCTTGTTGGTGTTGATTGATTATCTAAGTTTACGTTCTTGCATGGAACGAGTGGAAATACGAGTGGAAATACCGCGTATTTCCACTCGATTTGGACGTCGACAATTATATTGGTGCAAGGAATACCAGCCCTGGATCTTAAACATGGTGGAACTCGTTCAAGTTTAAAATCCATCCGGTTACATATTCTTCTCATAGAGGAAATCTTCATGCTACTTCCATTATCTTATTTTATAGTAACCACATGTCGTTATGATATATGCCGGGAATGGGTCTGAAAGAATAGATTCACATGCCATGCACAGGCAGGTGATAATTTATACTTTTGTTTCGTTACTAATATAACTGGAAATCAAATAATTGTAAGCCTTTTTATTATGATCTTTGATCTCTCTCTCTCCCTCTCTCTCTCTCTCTCTCTCTCTCTCTCTCTCTCTCTCTCTCTCATTGAGAGACACTGATGTATCAGCGGCTTAGCTATGGTTCCGTTGTAAATAAACACGTTGCTTTATCACTCGTAAGTTCCAGCGTCGCCTTCCTTATTTTGAGTGGAAGTACGACAGTTACAATATATTTGGTGACCTTCATCGGAATTGAATACATTGATTTTAACTTAGAAAAAAGAAGGTGAGCTAAAAGTAGCTTTGAAAATGATTTCTTTGATCTGATAAACATAGAAACCTTATATTAAAACACACAAAACACAACCATGTAAGATATCTATCACAACATGTTACAGAAATTACGATTTACATATACAATGATAATTTCCTTTGCAATATTGTTTCACATCCTTGCACTCGTCGATCCATAGTGGCGATGAGAAAGCGTCCGACAGCCAGTGCGTATAAATAATGACAATACCAAGGGTAATCTTTGTTTGTCGTTGACAGAGGTGGCAGGTACTGTCATCTGGGAGGGGCTCCTTTTGTTTTTACACTTGATGTTTTCGATCGGTTTTACATGCTGCTTGGACTCTATGTAATGATTTCCCTGGATATGAACCATTTCGATCGGCATCGCAGATCTGGTTGGTCTGTAGTTCAATTGCTTTGTGTAGACTCACAAGTCTATGTGTATACACAGTGGCCTGTAGAGGGCGCTGCTCGTCAAACCACCCTGACCTCAGGCAGGATGTGGGGAGCCGCCCATTATTTTGACAGTGTCCACAGTCATGGCGTACGTTTGTGCCAAATGTCGTTCTGATGTATACATGTTATGGGTTGTATAATGTTTTAGGGTGAAGTTTAATCATCTTTTATCACTGTGTAGTAACTCTCGCCGCAGACTGAACCCGGGCAATGGTAACTCTCACCGTAGACTGGTTGTAATGTTTTAGGGTGAAGTTTAATCATCTTTTATCACTGTGTAGTAACTCTCGCCGCAGACTGAACCCGGGCAATGGTAACTCTCACCGTAGACTGAACCGAAGCAATTGTGTAACTTGTATATTTTGGCATAGATTATGAAACTATATAAGGGTTTCCAGAGGGTTGTTCACATATGCAGATTACAATGTGTTAAATATGATTTTAATAATCATAATCGTAATTTATTAATAATCATAATTATCACAGCAATTGGGTTTCCAGACGGTATTTACACAAAGTAGACGACATTGTTTGTAAAAAAAAATTTTAATATTCTGTAACATTCATATTAATAATTTATTAATATTCATAATCATTTGTTATAATAATAATAGGAAAAATCATCACAAATAATGCCTACTCGACCCGACTTAACCATCAGCTTATCCGCTTCATATATGCCGACGTATACGACATGGCTTACAGTGTTGTCCTTATATTTAAAAGAAGCCGGGTAATTCAAGAAAGTAGACGGGTAGACTGCGACGGAGCGAAGCGACCGAGGGGCGAGTGAGCGCAGCTAACGAGGGGGAGAGCGCGAGAGAGGGGACGCAAGGCGAAAAATGAAATTTTGGAGTGGAAATGGTGTTCTCTGGTGGCATCTGAGGTGACATTTAGCTGAGACTGAAACAGTATTTTTGTTGTGTGTCTTAGACGTGGCTCACATACAACAAAACAAACATGATTTTGTTTTGTTTGTATTATTTATGACACACTTATGGTTTTATTTGCATTGAAGATTTAACATTTAATCTTAAATCTCCTGCAGTCTGCTCATTTCATTGTTCATTTCCCAAAATGAGGATGGAAAATTCAAAATACCGACAGTAATCTAATAAAAACACATTTGCTTTTGTTAAAAAAAAAACATCGGTAAGATAATTCACTGTTACAGTGTTCGCATTCAGGCCTACGCAAAAAAATGCGTAAATCGAAAAGTCATAACAATGAAAAAATGCGTAGAGAGTAGATCCAATGCGTAATTGAGTCTCTACGCATTTTTTTTATTATGAGTTATAATACGCAAACAATAATAGTAAAATGTTTGCGAAAGCACTCTCCGTGACTTAGTCTCGCATGCCAGATCTCGAACCTGCATGCGGCGCGAGCGGCGAAGCTGTCCCAAAATTTGATCAAAGCAGATATGCAGCATGGCGTCGGAAGGAAACAACTCTATTTTCTTCAAAGTTGCTCCACGAGTCCGTGAAAAAATGCTTTTGAGAGGGTCCATCGAAATACACTATCGGGCAACCTAACAAGGAGAGGCGCAGTGAATGGAACCCATGCCGGAACCCACGACGTATAACAACAGGAGATTAGCACCACAGTGAAGCCGTGACTCTGAGGCGTGACGATGATTCGCCGGTCGGCAACGGTCGGCAACACACATGCCTGTGACCGTGGATTCTAGTACGTAAAAATAATCATGAAAAAGTACCCATTCAATAAACAGTTAGTTCTAAAAAATTCAGTTCTAGCTCATTGTTTTTAAATCTAGAAAATGCGTCGGTATTGCTCTGAGAATAACTTGATTTGTTGAGGAGATCATACTCGTACTGACGGGCAGCCAGCGCGGCGGAGGAAAACTAGCTGCGTCATGAACTTCGAATAATCGATCAAAATCACATCTTTTCGGCGCTTTTTACTCACAAATTTAGCGAAATTGAAGTTTTTCATACATAAACTAAATGTATTGTTGGAATCAAGTATAGCTTTCGAACGGGCTTTCTGCGGGAAAAAATATTCCATCGGCAAGGTGCCATGCCGGTGGCCGACGCCACATTTCATTTTACGCTATCGTTAAAAATGACCTAAGATGACCTTCATACTAATCAAACCAATTACACTGCTCGTAACAAAGACAACAATCACACTATTTAACAAATAAAAGATCGGGCTCAAAAAGCCACAAACGGGTATTTAGAAACTGTTTTATGTTTGTGCAGTTCCATGCGGGGAAAGGGGTCGCGAAACTGCTAATCATACGTGTGCCGTCTAACAGCTGGCAGTGCAATCCCGAAATTACAGGTCTATAAAAATAATCTACTTACGTTAAAAGTAGCCGGGAAAAAATGTAAAACAGCCGGGTTATTTACCCGGCACCCGGCTTCTAAGGACAACACTGGGCTTAAATGTCCCTGAACCGCCACGGTTAAGCTAAGCTTATGCATCAGGTAGAGCCACGTTGGTAACGTTGAATCAAATACTCGTAACCCGTTCACAACATCAAAATTCTGTTGAAACTTTGAATTAGTAAAAGCGAAGTACTTGCTAGCATAACGTCACTTACTAATATCGTGTAACATGCTAAGGTGTCGGTATCTGCGCATGTGATTTGTGCAATTTACAGGACATAGTTGTACCATTACCTCTATGATTGCACTATCATAGAGGGTGGAAACGAGAACTGACTTCTACTGTATATTGCACTATACTGTAAGTTTATGTAGGCCTACGTTTCGTGTGCCCTCAGTCAAAGAAACTGCTATATGTGATGAAACACACGTGCTTCAGAAATTACAATATTCACACAGTGGGTGGAGGGACTGTGATTTAATGTTTGTCAGTCAGGCGGTCTGGTAAAGAAATCGAACACTGCATACCAATCGTCTGTTTCGACTACTAGGAATCGAGCGCGGTCCTATACTATACACAGCGCTCAATCTGGAGAGAAGGCTTTAATTACTTATTTATATGACCGCAGTTGCAGTGGGCTTTGTCCTTCAGACTGACAGTCTGTATCATCTAAAAGTAACGTTACAAAGTAAGATATTGTTAATATCTAGTGGCGACAGGAACAATGTGAAAAAGGAAATTCAATAACTTTTCATGCAAGTGACGCCGCCAGGAAGTGTCCGGTACTTTGATGACAAAAGAATACAGGTATCAGTGACAAGCGTAATATATGGCCACATGGTTCGTTGTCCTCACGTGCAGCCTCATCATCTCGATCGGTGGAATGTAATTAAACTTATGTGTGTCTGATTAGCCTTAGCTAACAAGCGCTGAGGCGTACAAAAAACAAAACTTTCCGATGATCACACAACAGATTCAATTTTAAAATGCTGCGAAAAATGCCAGGTACGATACAAAAGTGCCTGCAGTGTGCATGAGTCAGTTATAAAGACTGATCCGCAGCACAAAATCACCGACCAACCTGACGCAAAATTCCTCTCCATGGATGCTAATACTCTTCATATAAAAACACATTGATTACACAACAAACAACATGAAGGATGAGCGCAACACACCTCTAAACCGAAGCCATCCGATTTTTCGTATCGCAGGCACATTCTTTTAATTTCGCCAAATGTAAAAATTTTGAATTTATCCCGTACTTCACAACGATTGTAAAACTTTTGTTTAGTGTTTCGTTTAAAAAAAGGAGGACATTGGGATATTTAGAAATTCTGCCGGTTTTCAGACTACTGATTTTTCATCGGGGTTGACGTCATTAGTGTGAAATCAATGTGATAACGATTGAAAACCTGAGTTTACGGTTCTCTTTTTGGAGGTGGTGGTTGCCCTGAAAAGAGCCGTTTGGTCAGATTTTGATGGTTTACTCGGTTTCTTCCAAGAAAACGTCGGAGGTCGAAAATGCAAACACATGCCATCGGAACTACCGATTCTTTATCTTTTACGTCCTTTTGATGTCACATAGTGAGTACTTGTCACAAGTATTTTGGCAAGATTGGTGCCATCATGACAACTATATCCCAAAACGACATAGCCATGCATTCGCTTCGGCTGCCGGACTTGTTTCCTTTGATTCGCCGAAAGAAAACGTCGTCGACCAGCGCATGTGACCGCACGATGCAAGTATAAATGTGAGAAACGGTGTAAAATTATATTGCATACACAATTCAGGGGTGAGCGAATCCACTTGTCCACGGTTACCGTGACTAGTCCGAGCTCACTAAATAGCATTTTTCACCGTATTGTAGTATTTAGTGTTGTGCCGTCTCAGTACGCCTTTCCCGGACGCCTTTGCAGTATGCAAATACAAAAGACCTTTCAAAGATCAAAATAGAAACGATATGGCTGTGGAATTCGTAGCAGTCATCAGTGAAATTCACCGTTATTTGAACCATGACTTATGAAATAGTCCGTGTTGAGCGAGAAAACAAACGTCTATCGCAATTACGACGTCGAGTTGGCTTGGCTGTAGTGAACACATACGCCATGGGTGGATATGACATCAAAATGACTCTTCTATTATCGAACAGGGGCCGTATTTTAAAATATACTGCAAAATGTTTGGTTTTACTCGCGATTCTGTCACTTGAACTTCCATTCCATAAGCTGCCACTCATGCGAGTGGCTATTTACTTTCAGGATAAAAGGAGACAAGTATTAGTGACAAGCGTCCAGTGAAACAATAGATGGCCAAATAGTTCGTTGTTCACACCTGCAGCTTCATCAGCTGGATCGGCGGAAAGTTAACTGACCTTTTTTATTAAAACCTTATCTATTTCTGACTCGCCCTTGCACGATAGAAGGACCGTGGCCCTTGTACACAAGTGCCGACACGCACAAAATACACGACTTTACAATGATCACACCACAGTTCAAATTTAAAATGCTTGAAAAATGCCAAGTACACAACAAACGCGTCTGCAATATGGATGAGCTTGGCCAACTGATCAGCAGTACCAAATCACAAGGCCCAAAACTGACGCCAAATTTCCCTCCTTACTTGTGCTGTCCATATTAAAACACATTGATTGCACAACAAACAAGATAAAAGCGACACACCTAACCGAAGCAACCCACTTATTTGAATTCTCTAAATGTAAAATTTTCAACTTTATTCAATAATTCACAACGCTTTGTAAAATTTGTGTTCAGTCTTTCGTTTAAATTGGGATTTTTACAAATCCCTGTTTCAGATTTGTGACTATTCATCAAAGTTTGGGTTGACCTTATGATTGGGAAATCAATCTGAAAAGCATGAAGACATGCGTTTACAGTACGTAGTTCTCTGTTTGGAGGAGTGTCGGAAAGCAAACTGTTAGAGAGACATTGCAGCACTGTAACCATTTGGTGTGCGTTTCCATAGTAACTGAGTTTCCCGCCAGTTTGCTGTCATATGATTAGGCGGCGCATGTATGTTAGTAAAACTCACGACTTTCAGTGTATGAAAAGTGTGTCTCTGCGTGTCTCAGTTTCCTTGTGAACCCGCTTCTTGGGGAAAGCGAGAGAATTATAAGGTGTACACACACCTCCCCCACATTGGTGCCGAGACCTGGATACATCCGGAAACCGAGACCATGACAGAAAACTCAGCAGAGACACCCGAAGCAAGTGGCCCGAACAATGGAGCCCAACCGCGACCGAAACGGTCAAGAGCGGGACACCGGACAAGGATGGAAGGCCTCCTTCAACAAGCCGAGGAGCTTATGGAGCAACCGGTGAACACAGACCGCCTTGATACTTTGAGTGGGCTTATCAAAACCATGGAAGAGAAAATCAAGACCATACGGCTGCTAGACGAGACTATATTACAGGACACCACCAACGACGGGTACAATGATGAATTCATCGAACAGGATGAAGTATACCACTGGCTTCATTCTACGCATCGAAAAGGTACGGCGATATTTCACTCGTCAAGAAAACGAAGTCAGCGTTAGCTTAGTGATTACTCAGGCAAACACCAGTCCGCCTCATACCGACAACGTGAGTAAAAGAACTGTTCACTTGCCCAAACTTTCCCTACCCCGATTTGCTGGCGATTTACTGCAATGGAACACTTTCCACGATTCATTTGATTCGGCTGTCAATCACGACTCGTCTCTCTCAAACGTACAGAAATTTCAGTATTTGAGGGGACAACTCGATGATGAAGCGAGTCGTGTGATTGAAGGCTTAGCTTTGACCAATGACAATTATGAGAAGGCCATGGACGTACTCCGTGCACGTTTCGGGCAAACACACAAGTTGGTCAGTGCATATATGCGTGCCTTCTGGGAAATTCGACAACCGAGGGATAAAGTAGAAGACCTGAGGCAGTTTTACGACACTTTAGAAAGCTACATACGGGGCTTAGAGTCACTCTGCAAAGTACAGGACTCATGTTACGGAGATTTGCTTGTACCTGTAATTATCAACAAAATTCCAGGGAGAATTCGAACACTGATTACACGGGAGCATGGTGATAAAGAATGGCGTCTTCAGGATCTACGTTATGCCATTTTGAAGGAAATTCACGCAACGGAAGCTGGTACCTCATCGGGACAAACTACTGACGTCACAGACCCCCAGCCAACGGCGGCCTTTCTCGTAAAAAACAATCATCGCTCGCCTTCGCAGCAAAAGGCCATAAGCTTAAAGAGTAGCCCCTGTGTATTCTGCAAAGCATAACACTCGCCTACAGTTTTCGCGGTTGTAACTGACCCTGTCAAACGAATGGAAATTGTCAAAAGAGATTTGTTATGTTTCAACTGTTTTGGAACACACAAAGCTGCAGTCTGTAAATCCAAGTTCAGATGTAGGAAGTGCAGCCGAAAACACCATACTACCCTCTGTAATGGCACAGATCACATTGCAAAGAAACCAGAAAGTGAAACTGTTACGGTACACAGTAAACTTGCACTTGGCGACCAGAAACATCTGTGTGGACCAGTCTTGTTGAAGACTGCTGTCACTACTGCTGTGAATGGAAATGATCGCATCAAGGACAATGTCTTACTCGACGAGGGTTCACAGCGATCGTTCATTACCGATGACTGGGCTAATCTACTCACAGGGGCTCATAAGTGGCTATTTAAGTCAATATTACAGCGTTTTTCTTTCTTTTTCAATGTTACAAATAAACCAGCTCACAGTACAATATATTACCCACAATACTCTTTGATTTGTATCCTTGAAGGTTACTTTTCTAAAAACTTTTTCAGTTCCATTCCAACTTTTCCCCACACAGAAACTGGGCACTTTGGATTATTCATACCTATCTTAATCCTACTGTTCGTAATGTTTATGTCGTAAACACATCTATCGCACA
>LD345400.1:128655-143163 GCA_001465055.1 Ptychodera flava | reverse complement strand
CCACTAAACAACCATAAAAGTCACATTCTGCAGGTACTACAAATGCCATACTTTTTAGGCAGCAAGTTATGATGAACTGAAGGGGTCATTCTCTGAGAAAACTTAGCATGCAGATTTCTTTTGTCACCTCCATTGCAAAAAATCAATATCCTTTTGTTTCATAAAACAGGTGCAACTAGTCTCCCTACTTTCCATCATATTATTCTGTATGGCTGAGGACACAATCTCTGGCAAATTTCACAAAAATGCTATCTCCTCTCTCAAGTATGCATAATTTTCCAAATTATTTAAAATGAGAATTGAGAAGAATGGTTTGCATAAAAGTACGTTTTCAAAATTTTGATAAATAGTCTGTGAATTTGTCTACACGTGGGAGACATAGCAGACTTAACTCAGGTATCTCCGAGGATACAAATCACAATGAATTATGGGACATCTAAAGTACTGTGTGCAGCTGAACAACACTTGTGTAGCTGTCTTTGGTGTAGCTTGTATTGACATGTATAGTGCGCCCTCAATGGGGAATGTGATCATATTTAAATACGACTTTTAGTTCCGTGACCTCTAGCCAATTCCTCTGGCCATGCCTACTGGCCATGCGTTCAGACGTCGCTGTGTTTACTGTGTACTAATATTTAAGCATAGCGAGGGCAGGGCAGGAAGTAGGCATGGCTAGAGCCTAGAGGTCACGGAACTAAAGGTCACATTTACGAGGACGCACTATACATGCCAATACACGCTACACAAAAGACAGCTACACAAGTGTTGTGCTCTTAAGCTGGTTTATTTGTAACATTGAAAAAGAAAAACGCTGTAATATTGACTTAAATCGCCACTTATGAGGCCCTGTGATCTACTCAAACTACACGGCAGACGCAAGGGACTGAGAAAATCAACTTGGCGCCCTTTGGCTCAACTTCGAATGGTATTCGTGCCATGAACAACACAACGGTTCATCTTGAAACGGTCACCGGACCTAACATATCAGTTAAAGTGCTCATAAAACCAAGAATTTCAACTCCCATGAGAACCCATTTAACAAGATCAGTGCTGAATCTTCCACATTTAAAGGAACTCAACATTGCTCAACGTCTTGGTAGTGAAGCGGCAGAAATTGACATTCTCATTTGGGCGACTACTATTGGACAGTAGTTGGAGATGATATTCGTAGAGGTCCTGGACCAACAGCCATGTCGTCCAAATTTTGATATCTGCTTTCAGGACCAACGAACATGGAGAGTGCTGTGAGTACAAGCTCATCTACAACAATACTGCATGTCATGACAGACAGACCAAGAGATAATGTCGCAATACTGGGACTTAGAGACTTTAGGCATCAAAAAGAACTACAACGCGGATATCACCAACAACGGTTGGTTTGAAAAATATTGTGAAACACATTTTGAAAGGTCATCAGAAGGTCAATACATCGCAAGTTTGCCCTGGCGTGAAGACCATCCACCACTACCCACTAATTTCGAGATTGCCAATTTGAGAACCCGATCAATGGTACGCAGACAAGAACCAGAACTCAGACATAAATATGATGACGTCATCATGCATCAAGTAGCCAAGGGATTTATCAGCAAGATGGATAAAGGATGGATAAAGGGCCATTACTTACCACACCATGCAGTCAGGAAGGATTCTGAAACTACACCTATCCGTATTGTGTATGATTGTAGCTACCAGAAATCATCAGAACAGCCAAGCCTCAACGATTGTTTAGAGACAGGTCCGCACTTGTTGAATGATCTGAGCGCTATACTGTTACGTTTCCGAGTACACAACGTAGGATTTACGAGTGATATTGAGAAGGCATTTCTTCATGTGCAGCTGGCCGATGAAGATCGTGACTATACCAATTTCCAGTGGATTTCAGATCCTGACAATCCAGAGAGTCACTTTGAAACATGCCGTTTCAATGTGGTGCTGTTTGGTGCAGTGTGTTCACCGTTGATCTTGAACTCTGTTGTGAAAACACACCTTGAAGAAAACTCATCGCACGTCACATCAGATATCGCAAAGAACGTGTACGTGGACAATATCGTTAGCGGTGCTGTTGATACAAAGGACACAGTGACATACAACAAAGAAGCAAACTCTGTCATGTCCAGTGGTGGCTTTCGAAGAATGACGAAATAGCAGAATCGAAGTGGGAAGTCAGCACTCTTGGTATGAAATGGATAACGCAGTCTGATAAGTTAACATGTGTGGAGAAAAACTTCGATGAGGACAGCCCTGCGACAAAACGAGAGATAGTACGCACCACATCAAGTATCTTTGACCCATTCGGATACCTTTCGCCAGTCCATGTGAGTGCAAAGAAGCTCATCCAAGAACTGTGGCAACAAAAACATGGATGGGACGAACAAATACCTGAACATTTAGAGCAGGAATGGCACAAAATTCGGAGCAACCTCAAAGATGCTCTAGACATACAGATCAACCGCCAGTACATCAAAGAGTTAACACAAGAAAAGGAATGTGAACTTCATGTGTTTTCCGATGCCAGTCAGAGTGCTTATGGTGCTGCGGTGCAGTGTACATAAAGCATGGTAAACTTACGTCGCTTGTTATGGTCAAGAGTCGTGTAAAGCCCCTGAAGGATATCTCACTGCCATGCTTAGAACTGATGGGTGCTGTCATAGCAACCAGACTCGTAAACCATGTGACAAATGCTCTGCATGGTACACTTTCCCTCACAGAGACAACAGTATGGATCGACAACCAAGCAGTTATCCATTGGATTGTGGGAAACAAGAAGTTACCAGTCTTCGTACAAAATAGAGTCAAGAAATCAAAAAGCATGATTTCGAAGTAAAATACTGCCCCACAAAGGATAACCCGGCAGACTTACTCACGAGAGGAATCACAGCCAGTGACTTGAAAAACTCAGACCTATGGTGGAAGGGACCACATTGGTTAGGGACCGTCTCAGATTGTCGCAGAAGTTCAAGAAACGAAATTTCTTCGTTTAGATCAAAACCCCCTCCCCCCTCCCCCTAAACGAAACTTTAAAAGTGCGAAATGTTCATGTCTGCCTGAGAGTACAATGTTGCATTTTGCTATAGCTACTATAGACGTATTCCCCTTGCCACATTACAATTAAAGTAATCGATCAGATTTGAGTACTAACAGGGCATTTTATTGCATAAAAGTTTCATTTTATTTTACTTTCCCTTTTTGCATCTCTTGTGCTGTTCTTTGTCTTTGTGAACACGCAATTTGTACTTGGAAGGGGCGGTAAATAAGCGAGAAACTTTGACAAGGGGGCCCAGGCATGTTCAATCATATTGAAACGACTATGACCAGGTGCATAACAAGTGAGAATAAAGACATCTAGTGGTTAGAGCAGACGCTTATAAATAGCACATTTATAAAAAAATTATACTTTTTGTCTATGTATATAATTTTATGAATGAAATGTTTAGAATATAATGTTTCTATCGGTAAATTGTGTTTGGGGCACAAACGAGATGGAAACAGTTACAAAGTTGTTGGCACGAGTGTGCAGTTTTTCTTTAATTCAAAATAAACACACGAAAACTTGTGATCACAAAATACAAGTGCGAAAGTGAAGTTCACTAATTGAATGGAGGTCAAACCCCCTCCCCCCCCCCCAACGAATAAATTTCGCTTTTTGAACTTCTGCGACAATCTGAGACGGTCCCTTAAGCGATGACGATTGGCCAATCTGCGACATCTTCGATAGCAAAGTGCTACTACAACATGAAGCAATCAATCAACCAGAGAAGCCCAGTATGTCAACCACAAGCCCAGCTGACAAGACCGTGGAATTCGGTATCCACAAACTGATTGATGCCAACCGCTGCAGCTCCCTGAGAAAACTGCTTCATGTCACCGCATTCGTACTGAAGTTTACTTCAAAACTGAGAGGAAGCAAGACTCCCAATGGTCACCCTAACATTTCAGTGCAAGATATCAGAGACGCAGAAGCCTATGGATCACAGGAATTCAAGCCGAAATGTACGTCAATGAAATTGCTACCTTAAGGAAAACCAGGACCATGAGAGAACCCCTGGTGACAGAGATGGCATACTTCGTCTGGGTGGAAGGCTCCATAACGCACCGATCAACGAGGAGACGAAATTTCCCATACTACTACCAAGAAACCACGCATTCACAAGACTTGTCATACAACAGGCTCACATCAGAGTACTTCACTCAGGAATGCAGGCAACCGTGACAAATATTCGACAACGTTACTGGATTCCCCGCATACGTGAAAGTGTGAAAGCTGCACTTCGGAAATGTGTCAATTGCCGAAAAATCGCAGGGAAGCCATACAGAATACCGATAACACCACCTCTCCAGTCGTACCGAGTTAGCGACGCTCCGCCCTTCACAGTGACCGGTATAGATTTCACTGGAGCTCTACATGTCATTTCTCCTACAAGAAATTCCGAAGATAAAGTGTACATCTGCCTATTCACATGTGCCTCAACGCGTGCCGTACATTTGGAAGTTTTGACTGATGTGTCTACGAAAACATTTCTGAATGCGTTCAGACGTTTCTCAGCCCGTCATTCATCACCGAGCAAGATCGTTTCAGACAAAGCATCCACGTATATGTCAGCAGCTGATGAAATACGCAAGATAATAGAGTCCAGACAGGTACGACGTCACATGATCAACAATCGAGTAGAATGGCTGTTCATTCCAAAGAGAGTCCCATGGTTCGGTGGGTTCTGGGAGAGGTTAATCGGACTTACGAAAACAGCCATAAAGAAAGTTCTAGGACGCGCACGGATAACCCTAGATGAACTTACTACTGTGTCTGCTGAGGTGGAAACCATGCTTAACGAGCGCCCACTGACTTACATCGGAGATGATATACATCTGACTCCATCACTGTTACTCTACGGTCGTAATATAAACACGCTGCCACTTGAGCTGACTGATGACAGTGAAATCACCGACCCTACATTCACAGTGAATACCACAGAATGTAGAAGCGATCTGGAAAACCGCGCAAGACATCTTGCAAAACTGAAGAACCACTTTTGGCGTCGATGGTATACGAACGTCACTATGTGAAAGGGAAAGCCGAAAACGCCATAAAGACTGGCGACATGGTGATTGTACATAGCGATGACAAACACAGACTGAACTGGAACCTTGCTGTGGTGGAAGAGCTGAAATACGGACATGATGGACTCGTACGTTCCGCGACAATCAGAACGAAGCAAGGTAACACAACACGCCCTATATCTAAGCTATACCCACTGGACTGAAGCTGCAAATCAGACAGGACATCAGCCGATGTTGTGGAGGACAATACCAGAACGGACTTGCAGGACACTGATGTACCCAAAGCGAAAGGACGCTCTACGCGGAAATCCGCAGTTAAGGCTCGCGAAAACATTAAGCAATGGACACAGAGTCTGTCTGATCAATGAGTAAAGACACACTGAAACTATCATTCTAGTGTTAATAATGTTTATTGGAGTTTGTTGAAAGTTTAAAAAATTGACTTTGTTTGTTGGATTTCGTGTACAGATTAGAGACTTACAAATCATTGACTTTCAAACTTTGATACTTCCAAAATGTTACAAAGTATCGCGAGATTCGTTTCACAAGTGACACTTGATTGAAGTGTTTGTTGTTTCATTGAGTTAACTGTTTCTGTACCAGTTGTTACTGCTATCGGACTTAGTAGTTTTCACAGTTGAACATTCAATAGTTCATTTGGCGCCCGGAGGATGTCGGAAAGCAAACTGTTAGAGAGAAATTGTAGCACTGTAACCATTTGGTGTGCGTTTCCATAGTAACTGAGTTTCCCGCCAGTTTGCTGTCACATGATTAGGCGGCGCATGTATGTTAGTTATACGAATAAAACTCACGACTTTGAGTGTATGAAAAGTGTGTCTCTGCGTGTCTCAGTTTCCTTGTAAACCCGCTTCTTCGGGAAAGCGAGAGAACTATAAGGTGTACACACACCTCCCCTACAAGGAGGTGATTGCCTGTAATGGCTAGGTTTCAGAGAAAACATAGGAAGTAGACCGTGCAGACATGTTTGCAATCAGAACTGCCGATTTTTTATTTTTCTAGTTTGGGATGTCCTATAGGATGTAGTTATATTTTGCCAAGGTTGATGCCACCATGACAAGTATATCCGAAAGCGACACAGCCATTCAGTAGCCCGAGATATAGTCTTCGACCGCAGAACTTGCAATTGTTTCTTTCGATTTGCCGATTCCCGCTTCTTCAAGGGCATGTGTGACGACGTGATTGTGACGTGAGCGTCGACAAGATCATGTTGAAAATTTGCAATAATGGCGACGTCATGACTCAAATAATGAAAAAAACCCCGCAAAATTCCTTTGCTCAAACCTCTATGACTTGCCTACGAACCGAACCTAGTCCGACAAAGATGCACGAAAAGAACGTTTTCAACGCCAGTTTCTTTCCTGTGATTACCCAGCCGCGAAAGTTACTCGGTTGATCTTCGGCATTGTCGGTCACCATAGGTACAGGGTATTATTCATACTCGGATAGACACGATTCAAACGTCGGGGGAAATCGGATGGGGATCGTGACAGCTCATTTACGTCGTCACTTGTCAATGATGGCAATATTGTTACATCGGAAGATATTTCAATTCACAAAAGGTGAAACAGCCCAAACTGCGGTCAAATTTAAATAGTAGCCACAACTGTCAATTTTTACTTGTGGTCAGCTAATCATAAGCCTGTCGCACGCGCACCGGACAGCGTTGTCAGCTCTTTTCACGCTGGCTTTGCTCCACGTCGTATATTTTGCATCGGTCGATCTCTCATTCACATTTTAGAAATGGCATTGTCACTGTGTCAATCATTCAAATAGAGCAAGCTTTGAAAATGCGAACACTGACTGCACAACTAAAATACGATTATGGAGGTAACTGCGCGATACGATATTACATTGTTCAGTACAAAAGACACTGACGTGCGGACAAATAAACAAAGACGGACGTGAAAAACTTGAGTAACTGGATATCTTCTAAGCCTATCGTATATGTTGTCGAGTTGATTGATCAGATATCGGCAAATTGAAACGGTATCGGGCTCGATACGCTACTAACCCTTTTGAGAGAACACTACATACGAACTGCTGGAATCAGTAGGAGGGCTTCGTATCTTGGCTAATCTAAAGAAAGACAAAACATTTACACTGCAAAGAAGTACGAGGTCGTTCGTTAAAACACATATTACCACAAAAACAAAATTGCTACATTTACAAATCTCTGGATAGAATCCCAGTCTCCAAATCATGGAAAGGAACTGGCAAGTGAACAAAAGAGCTCGAGGGTAATCGATCTGGAACCAGCCTTTGTTTATCAGCTAATCCCAATTTAATAACGAGGACCAGTTAGCACTTCCATAAAGTTCTCCCGGCAACTGAGGGAAACCGTACTTGATAGTCCGACGTCATAGGCTAACCTGCCATCACACTAATCAATGTAAATACACAAACAGCCAGGTAGACGGTTCATTTTCTGGCAGTAACGTACTTTTTTCATGAAATTTGAAATAATTGTAACATTAGCCGTCTCCGCGATACGATTTTCACCTCGTATAGAAATTTGGTCAGGAATCCTAATTGCTAAGGACACAAAAGTAGTTTTAAACCTCTTCGTACCGCACCTAATTGAGTGATATCTGGACCAGACCTCATTTCAATAATATTTCTATGCAGTGGATGAGCTTTGTACGACATTATAGTCCTAGATTTGTTTTTCATTGATTTCGTGTACATGTCATAAAAACTAGGCAATGACATGGCTAGAATATTTCTAGCTGCTTCGATGACACTATCTGATTTTCATCAGAGGAGACAATATTCCATCCCAGCAGGAAATACAATGACAAAATGATAGACTCAACCGTTGATCTGTAAAACATATTATATAAGATTCTCTGATACTTAAAATGTATACAACTAAATTACGTAGGGAAAACAATTTTTGTTGACATTTACGATTTGACATATTAATGTGGCCGGTCATCACAAGAAACCAAGTTGTAAGAAAGTTCCCAAGGAAGTTTAACTGTTTATCCTTTCAACCTCCGTACACTTGAAGGATTCGTGCCAGGCATTTCATTGGAATTGACGTCAGTGCAACAAGTCAGTAGTTATTATGTTTCTCTAGGAATCAAAAGCACGGGTACACATGTCATTCAAATCGTCACAGAAAGATGTGTCGGCGTCTTGTAAAACAACCAAGAAGTGATGTCAGGTTTACTAAGAAAATACTCAGCTTTTCATGGTGTTAATTTTAAGTGCAGACCAACCAAGCCTACAAGGTTTAAACATTTCTGCAACTCACTCTCGCCTGATTTCACGATAAAAATACGCTGAACCTCTGAAATTGTATAATTGCTCCGTCAATTGAGATACGTCCACTGGAAACAAACTATAAAATAAATTACCAGTGTTATTCTTGTTTTGGGTGTCTGATATTGAAACAGAAATAAATAAATATTAAAGTGACCACAGAGACATACCCGATACTTGAAAGGGACACCACATATTGAGTGATGACCGAGCAAAAAAAAACATCGAATCGGAGAGAGAGAGAGAGAGAGAGAGAGAGAGAGAGAGAGAGAGAGAGAGAGAGAGAGAGAACGATTTAAGCGTCCACAAAGTGGCATGTTCTTTCTGATATTAGCATCTTGTTGCAAGGATTTTGCAATTGTACAAACGCTTTTCCAAAATTTGATTGATATTACAACATGCGTAAAACAAAGCAAGTGTTAAAGTTACTTTTCTGATGTTGGTTTCGCGAGTATGCTGACTGAGAATACTTACAGGAAAATGGTCGCCATAGTTTTCTGTTAAAATATGTTTTCCAAAACCGCGTTTCTTACGATCGGTGATTCAGGTTTTTCATAATTCTATTGACTTAGATGCACTACAGGTTTTCATTTTTACATGCCTTTCACAAAAGTAATATTTCTTTTTAGGGGCGACACGCTCCGTCCATCGATTAGTCGATCGCGACCTTTCACAGGTAGCTTATAACTGCGACCTCGTTGATTTTTTACATAAGTCGCATATTCAATATGTTTTAATTTGTGATTTACTGCAAACTCGTCACCAAGTATTTTTACTTTGTGAAGAATTTGTCGATGTCGGGACCTGAAAATAATAATAGGTGGCCATCCTTTGAAGCAGTCTCTTTTTACCTCCATGCACATATTAAAGATATCTCTTGTAAAAGTTTGTGATTGTCCTCTCTATTTACATCAGTGGCGTTATTCTGTACTTCGACGATTTCAAATTTTAATTGTATTTTATGATACAATCATATAGCGTTCAACAGTAATACTGGGTGCCGTACACACTGAGTACGCTGAGTTTTAACCCCCCCCCCCCAATTTGGCAATAAAGTGAATAAGTTTGTCCAGTGACGCACATGCATAAATTTAAGCCTTGGGACAGGAAAATGAACATCCGCATGGTCCGACAAACGAAACTAGCTATGAAATGGCTATGACTTCGATGGCCTCTGAAATCTTATCACAAGATAGATGTGCCAACAACATCTAAACCGCGATTTGTTATCATAAACAGTAGAGTGGGCTCCCTCTCCTGTCTATAGGTAAAGTTAATTTGAGCATCTTTAGAGGGGACGGTTTGACGGTAATAGAACCAAACTCATCATCTGTGACATAATTTTGTTTATTTTGCTATTTTACCATGGGTTTGGTTTGTGTTGATCTGGTCGGTTCACAGGGGACTCATGCTTGTTGTTTATTTGTGTCTGTTTGTTTGTGTGTATGTGTTTGTGTTTGTTTATTTGTTATTTTTAATAAAATAACAGCGAAAAGCTGTTTTGTTAATATTTGTCAATAAAGAGCAGTTTGTTTGTTTATATATTTGTTTGTTTGTTTGTTTGTTGATACGTATTTCTGATGGTTAGGGTTAGGGTTAGGGTTAGGGTTAGGCTTAAGTTAGGGTTAGGGTTAGGGTTAGGCTTAAGTTACGGTTAGGGTTAGGGTTAGACTTATTCACTCCCTCTATGTATTGAGACAAGGGGAGCAAGTGGGATTCCAACATCTGTATTTTCAAGTCAAGAAAAACACACCAAATAAATGCCAGACAATTGAAATATTGGGTTTGTGGTAGCATCATGTCCTGTACTTACCACACCTATCCTTTAATTCGATGGAACGGGCAAAAATCGGCGATATTTAGCATCTTTCTCCTTTGATTCGTACAGTTTGTACGGCAAAACGTAAGTGTCACACTTTGGCGGGTTAGTACGTCACAGAGAAATTCAAATCGGACCAATCAGGCAGCTTGTTAGACTCACAACACTACGCGAACGCCAGTTCTCAAGCGACTATACCACAGCAAGATGCAGTCGTGCCTGTGACTAATACGTGTTCGCAGATATCAAGAATGCAACAAAAAAGTAGTTGAGTCACTGTTCATGACAACGGATCATACTTTAAAATAATAAAGAAATCATTAAAGGTGTTAGAACATTGGGAAACTCGAGTTCCCTTGACAGCAACGTAAGGAAAATGACATGTTTTTCCAGTACTTTCTTGATTCTTTGACCCTGCTCACCCCGTCGCCGGAATAGTCTCACACACGTTTGCCATGGTTTATTTTCATCGACGGCCACGATCTATGTGTTCATCTTCTGAACATGCAGTTGCTTTTGTTTGAAGCAATTATCCTTTCATTTGTGAAGCCTTTTTCCTGGCGACTATTACAATCACTGCTATGTTGTTGTTTTCACAAGATGTATACGGTTTGATACAGGAATATTGAGTTGCCTTTCCGTGTAGGCAATATGCCATGCCAGTTTACATTTACACTCAGATCAGCAGCATACATGTACATGACGTCTTTGTTTCAAGTTTGGGGGGTTTTTTTCGACGCTGAAATTTTACCAAAATGTCACTTCTGTATTCAGAGATTGTGTAATCAATACCTTTGGATAAAGATGATTTGGAAAGCGATAGACACATCCAGAGGAGTTGAAAAAATCGTGCATAAAATTAGCATAAGTTAAGCGTCCGTGGCAGATGCTCGAGCCCCTCCCATAGTTTTTACCACCGTTCAGTGTTGCCGAACCGGGCGCTTATAGTATACTCGGACGAGTACGGTATTGTTCGTAGTTGGAAGGTTACTGCCCGTAGTTTACTTTCGATAGCTAGAAAACTATCAGAATTGAACGATTACCAAGAACAACTTTTCCAGCCGCGGAAATTCAACCGTGGCGACGGGCTCTCTGTATTTGTTTACTTCCGGGTTTACGCTCATGTTTTTGCATTTACCGCCATAGGCTCGTATATCTCACGAACTGATTGGAAAAGAGTGCGTTCCGCACAGATGTATAGTTGAAGTACTCTAGTGGAACCTTCTTCTCATAAGACAAAAGTGAATGTTGCAGCATACAAAGTTGTAGTGAACCGATTCGTAAAGGGAAAATGAACATGGCAAAATGCGCCAAAGTAAAATCATCCTGGTTCGAGCCCCACAACGGTAACGTCCCCAGTTCGGGCCAAGGCAGGGCTAACAAGCTATCTGATTGGTCCAATTTGAATTTCACTGTGACGTACTAACCCGCCAAAGTGTGACACTTACGTTTTGCCGTACAAACTGTACGAATCAAAGGAGAAAGATGCTAAATATCGCCGATTTTTGCCCGTCCCATCGAATTAAAGGATAGGTGTGGTAAGTACAGGACATGATGCTACCACAAACCCAATATTTCAATTGTCTGGCATTTATTTGGTGTGTTTTTCTTGACTTGAAAATACAGATGTTGGAATCCCACTTGCTCCCCTTGTCTCAATACATAGAGGGAGTGAATAAGTCAGTCGGTAGAGCATGAGACTCTTAATCTCAGGGTCGTGGGTTCGAGCCCCACGTTGGGCGCCATTTTGTAAGCATTTTGTTTCATACATGGTTTGAGTAGGGCAAATGCTCAGCAAAAATTTATCTACAGAGAACGGGGCCGGTTGGATCAGATTGACACAGTTAATTTTGATAATAGAGGTCACTTGGGTAAGAATAGATGGAAATCACTCACAACACACACTGAGATATTCTGTTGAATTCTTGTATTAAAATAAAACGACAGTCATGAAGTTTGTCTAAGGACAATACAAATGCTCGAACTCGAGTGCAAAACAACCGTAACTTAAGCCTAACCCTAACCCTAACCCTAACCCAAGCCTAACCCTAACCCTAACCATCAGAAATACGTATCAACAAACAAACAAACAAACAAACAAACAAAAATATAAACAAACAAACAAACAAAAAAACTGCTCTTTATTGACAAATATTAACAAAACAGCTTTTCGCTGTTATTTTATTAAAAATAACAAATAAACAAACACAAACACATACACACAAACAAACAGACACAAATAAACAACAAGCACGAGTCCCCTGTGGTCGGTTGGCTGTCCGGGGCCTGTGAACAGTAGCTGCAGGCTTGTCAAACACTAACTAGTGTCAATACATTAGTCAATTAGGGGGTACTTATCTGACAGGTATCTGTTGTACAAGACAATGCATTGATTATAATAGGCAGGTGGCACGGTGGTTGTTCCCACCACAGTGGATGGAGGGACGTTGTTCCAACCACAGATTTTTCTCCTTGTCTTTCTCATTACTTTCGGCAACTCTTAGTCGAAGAGAACCATCAAGCCATGTAGCCAAACGTTCACTCGGGGTTTTGAGGGCTAAAATTTGATGATAAATTTAGGTATAACACATGGTAAAATCAAGCCATCGAAATACATTCAAAATACAGGAATGGATACAGATAAATTTAGACCATAAAGTTCTTTCAGCCCAAGTCGTTACGACATCTCAATTTCCGGCCGCAGTCATTTCGGCACCGTGACCCAAGACGTTTTGGCATCCCTGTTTCGATTGGTTGCTTTGTTTTGTTTTGTTTTGTTTTGTTTTGTTTTTCTTGTTGGGTTTTCTTGTTGGGTTTTCAAACTAATCAGTCATTGACTTACTAGTCATATTCGTAAGTTTGATTGACCTTTGCCTTCTTACCTTTACTTTTACGTGCATTTTGATTTTTGTGAGTTTTGCCATGCCGTTTCTCCAACGGATCTGCCTTCAAGCTTTTAATGTATCAGCGGCTAGTGCTATCGATAAACTTGTGTCACAGAATTGAAAATGATGTGAAGATTTTTTCTTACGGTTTTTTATCATGTTTCCTGTAAGATAAAGCATGCGAATGTTGACACTATACTTTTTAGAGCTTTACTTTGTAACAACATTAATCGTAGGCTTTGTATGCAGTTCCTCGAGGTAGCCTGTGATAAATAGATGTCGCGGTGCCGAAACAACTTGTGGTATTGTTACGTGCAGAGAAAACGAACAAAAGGGTGAACTCAGCAGCTAACGTTTAAACAAAATTTATTACGAAAATAACACTAATTGCTAAGTCAGGGATAGAGTACAAGCTTTAAAAGTGTACAGACTACTTATCTCAGCTGGGACGGCAGAGCTCCAGTCTCAGAGTTGTAACAGTCAGTCGGATGAATGAACAGTCCTTCGGCTTGCAGGCTTGAAGCTGCAGAAAGTCCACAGTATAAATCCAGCGTTGGCAGTGAAGGTCTTGAAAAGTCTTGAGAATGACTACTGCTGGAGTTTAGTCATTACAACTTCCCCGATGCTAACTTGACACCTATTAACGCCTGTTAATCAGATGCGAAAAGCGCCACCTGTATGCATTTCGCGGCGAAGTGTAAATGAAGTTAGTTTGCTCACAGTATTAGTTAATGAGGGGATTATTGACGATGAATTTTCTGGCCAGCATTATGGCAATGCGGACCTTGATATGCTCACCCTCAAGTCCCCAACACGATACGGACTATGGCTGACCCTTACCTCCATGGGTTGACCCATGGAGCTAGAAAAGGACGTCTCTTGCTTGGAGGAGGCACTGTCACAGTGATAAATCGATACCAGTTTTGGCCGTGCAATGCAAGAATACATTGGCACCTGATTATGTGTACCAAGACGAGTATAATCATCAGATCCGTTTCTGGCTCCATGGTGTAAGACTACGACTTTATTTTTGACTGACTGCACCAGCGATGGTCCGCATCAAACAGTACTAGGCCAAATAAATAGTTTGTTTCTCATCCTAGGCATCTTGCAAAAATGATGCGGTGACGCGGTTTTTTTTTGTTTTTTTTTTGCTGCTACTTTTTTTTTTATTCAACCATCAACAACAACGCGCTTGCAACATGAGAACATAGGAATGCATGCAGAGATAAATGCACAGCAAATTTTTAGCATATCAACAGTGCTGCTTTTTGACTATTAGTGCAGAATGCAGTTTTGATTGCTTTAAATGACATAGTGTACAGTTCTGAATGGAATGTTACAGCACTGTGTGATGTTAAATGTTCTGTCTAGTACAGTTTTGTATATCATAAAATATTTGTGTTGCGTTGGTGTGATCTGAACGGTTTACTTTGTTCTTAGTTTTTTGGGGTTTTTTTTCAC
>LD345400.1:94686-125219 GCA_001465055.1 Ptychodera flava | reverse complement strand
GATGGGGATTACGATATTGGCGTTGGTTACCTTTCAACGACAACTCGCTGTGATATCCTTGTTTTCGTGAAAATTGTCTTCCTTCAGTGACTGTCACTCTCACTGTTTTTTTTTTATCTTAGGAGGACTTTTCAAACATAATGTGTACCACCGGTAAATTGCAGTTTGTAACGGGCTCTGTTCAAAAAGGAACGCAGTCCTCGCTTCTAGCGTTCATGCGGCTTATGCTGGCATAATTATGTTTATCTAATTTTAATAGAAAAGGCTAACAACGTAAAAGCGAGTTCTGTAAAAAGCATGCGAATCACTACCAGAGGAATAATTTCGACACCTTTTCATGCTCCATGAATCCATCATGAATTTCAGTCAAATGTTGTTTCAACAAATTTTGCAATGTTTTGATGCATTATTTAGACAAAACATGATCTAACCTTTCGCCAAGGGCATTTGGCGAGAGATAAGCAGCATGGACCACGTGATCCACTGCCGTCCGCAGATAGGATTCAAAATTATGGTGAAGTCACCGTGGTTTAATGACCAGCTCGTAAATACCGTAGTCATGAGCGTTCATCTTTCACTTTACACCCTTTGATGCAGCAAATACTGAGTCCTAATCACCAAAAATTCAAGTAAATCAAAGTCCGAACCGAAAACCCTTATCTACGACTGAAACTTAACATCATTCCGTTCGAGGCCCGCGGCATAAAAAAATCGGCGTCATCAAGGGAATCTCAATTTTGTATTTTTATATTTTTTGATTCGGATGTAGCTTTACCTACACTTGGCTATTTAAAAATTGAATTCGTTCTCCACTGCTTGATGTAAATGTTCTGCCGGGGAGTGTTTGAAGACTGTGAGACAATCACAATTATCGCCTGTGTTGTTTGCTGAATTAGCAACCTCAAGAATTGTACAAATTTTCATTACGATTTTCTTCTGACGGAAGTCCTTCTCTGATTCAAAACGTGTGATAAAAAGATTGTGACTGGCGAGGCTACATCAGGATGCAATGCACTCGAGTCGAATAGAACATAGACAATGTCTCTGTTTTTTCTTGTGAGGTGGGGTGAGGTAAGGTATACAGCTGCCGCTATGTCGTCATAAGTACGGACCGAAATTAAAGAAAATAAGAGTTATACTTGTAAAATATGAACTTTAGTAGCAGTCAAGTCTACAAGCTATAGAAGTTGAGCGAAGTCTGCACGCCATGGTCATTCCACTCGCTTTTGTGGATCCGGAGTGACCGTGCTTACGTTGTTCGACCATTTTCAGTTTTTGTGCTAGGTGTTGGTACAATGAAGCGTCTTTTCAGTTCTTTTGTACCGATGTCGCATCGCAATTGCCATGTGGTGTCAGAATTCGAAAATACCACGAAACCATAGTCCCTTGTAGAGGGACTGTGATGAAAATAATAGTCAATCAAACTTTACAGGAGAAATAGTCGTGGTTTCACACTGCCTTGCATGCAAATGCTGTTCGAGTCGTTTGATTTTGGTATTATCGATGTGTACGTGATTCACACCTTCGATCGGCTTAGCATATTAACTTACCCCGAAATTTCGGGGTTGCATACATGGCTAGTTAGCATCGGCGAAGTTGTAATGAACACACAAGAGACACGATCCCAAAAGTCTGACTGCAAGCCTGCTGTCACAGTATTTATACTCATGTGCTTACATAAGCATATAAGAACAATCTAGAACTTTTATTGACATGCTAATTACTGTTCTAAAATTATCTCTCTTACACAACTAATCAACTTTCCAGAACATTCCAAACATGACTAATTGAATTCAAGGTTGTGAGGTCATTAAGGGCAGTGACCTTGAGAATGTTCTAGACTAATTGAACTCAGGTCATGATGAGTGTGGGGGAAATGACCTACATAACAGTATGAAATTGAGAGACCGGCACGAAACGACTTGCGGTCGGAATTTGAGAGGCCATAACGACTTGGTGCCGAAACATCTATAGAAACTTTACTCGGAAATACATGTTAAAATACGTGCCAGTATTATGGAGTTTTAACCCAGCGGATTTTTCAGGAATTTCCCAGTTGTCACTGAAGCGCCATTATAAATTGACGAAAGGCCATGATGTCTTTACTGATAATTGCTTATTGCATCCCTACGTATGTCTTTCAGGTTGCAGTATTTAGTAAATTATATCAGAGTTCCCCAGCGATATAATCATGATAGTGCTGGTTTGTTCACAGTGGCAAGAAAATTCAGATCATGCAATTACAGATTCCATCGTGAAACATGAGGTGTCAAGAGGTGAGAACTACATTTACACATAAGTACCAGATACACCTCCATGCTGTATTGTATTTCACATTCAGAACAGGCGTGATCGGCGTTTGCGAAGAAACGCTTTGCGTTGTTCATGTAGTTATGTGTTTAGGGACTGTCTTTGTACATATGGTTGTCAAATTGATAAATTGATGTATAAATTAGCGACATTTCCCATAGAACATGTATTCTTGGCAGCTATTCTCTTCATTCAAGGAGAGTTTGGGGGATAACTCACTTCACTCATGAAAACACGGTCCCTCGTTCTAAACGTCAGTCGTACCGGCTTACAGTCACTCACAACTTTTTATCCAGTTCGTCCTGTAAAACATCGGAACAGTGTTCTGTCGCAACTTACTAAAACCACGGTGGTTTTAGTGGTTTGTTGACTCACAAAAACAGGAACAACTGTTTTAAAAAGTTTGCGTAATATGCCAAACTGTTTTTTTTTCGATAACACGACCCTAACTCACACTAAACCTTTTTTCGCATTCAAAAATTACTAGTGGAACTTTCTTAATTTCATAGTGTTTTTTGTGCGTCCTCTATTGACCTGCCAGCGTTTTTCAATGTAAGTTCCGGAAAACTTATTTTAGGCTCAAATCAGAAGTAGCACGCGCGCTTCTAAGGACCACAGTAGGTAACGACATCGTCAAATTACTGAGTAACGTCCAGCCAAAATTATTGCTACTTCGACCCTGATCATTCTGACCGCCAAGCTGTTTGTGTAAGCAGTCAATCCATAGCTAATTACAAATCAAATCAGATCTGGGTTGAAATGATTCAGGTAAAGAAGGCGCTAGGCGATAATACGTGCTTGTATACACCACAGAGTATCATAGACAGAGTGGCAACACCTATTGTTTAAGGCGTGAAGCGGTTACGTAAGCAATCCGTGTTTGCCTCGCCTCACGAAGCTCTTGGCTCTCTTTTCCGAAGAGTGCCGACCATGCACCCTTCGGTAATTTTCGGATTTTCACCAGTTGTTAAGCGAAAGTATGTTCGACAAAGTTTGTGTTGTTGTTGTCGTGTGGTGCTGATCGGAATTGATGTGCTGGCAAAAACGGGAGTGTTTTGAGCTTCAGGAAAGTGGGTTTTACCGTTTTAAAAATTCCTCTCATATTTTTATGAATATATAATGAGTGTGTTTGAACCAAATTTGAAAGTCTTTTATCGATACTGTCTGGTTTTACTCAATGGTTTACGGTCAGTCATACCGTCTTTTACACGTGCGTCAAGAAAGGACATGTTTATGAAACTGCTGGCGTGTTATGTTTTGATTGGCGTGAAGCAGTGTTTCTAGCCTGAGAGCTCACAAAGTAACTATGGTTGCTACGCGACTGGCAGTACGATGCCATCTCGTCGTATGTTTCGCATAATCTCGTGTAATTATCAACCACAAACGAAGCCCCCAAAAAGTTTAACACCTTTGAAGCTCATTTTAATATGAAAAGCCAATAGTCTACCGAGACGACCATGGAACAAAAGGCATGCAAGTGTTGCCACTCTGTTTATGATACTCTGTGTATACACTCACTAATGAAAGCCACGCTGCCGTGCCTCAGTTTGGCTGCTGCTCAATACTCGAAGTGAGAGTGAGCATGTTCTTGAACGTACTAGTAGGCCTACCTAGAATTATAATTCGCCTTAAAACGTGCGTTAACATGAAGAAAAGGGGTGAAATAAGAATTCCCTTGTTGAAAGTGACAAAAAGGGGGAATCAATGTGGCCGGCAAAACTTGAGGTCGAATAACTCCTGTCGAATTGGTTAGAGCGTCTAAGTGAAGCTGACTACCGTCAGCCTTTAGTTACTGGGAAAACTACATATTTACTGGGAGACATTCTGTGCTAAAATTGACCGAGGTCGCTAAGATATTAATATTCCTTTATACTGGTATATGATTGGGCATACAAACTAAAAGAATGTGATCATAGTAAGGCACGTAAACAAAGTGATTCATACTTCTTGTTTGTTACCCGAGCGCGTCGCTTATGTATTGACAACGGGCAGTGGTGACAATGGCCCCGTCTGTCCAATGACGTCACTCGCTAGCAACTTCGACATAGTTTAGTAACCCTGCTGTTTACATCACTATACACCCCCTTTTTATGAAGGGGATAAATAATTCCTTTTGTTAATTGTGATTTTGAAAACATTGGCATTCTTATGTATGCTGACGATGTAACTGATGTCGCAGATCTACCTATAAAATTGCAGAGAAAACTCAATCAACTTGAATTATTTTGTAAACACTGGTGTATGTCTGTAAACTTAGATAAGTAAAAAATCATTGTTTTTCGAAATGGAGGTATCTTGAAAAGTTATGAACATTGGTTTTATATGAATTCACCTGTAAGTATTGTCAAGCACTATAATTACCTTCCGTATTGTTTTTTTCTTCACGTTCATCATGGTCACCCGCCAAAGAGCATTTAGTTGCCAAGGGAAACAAAGCCCTATATCAGATACAAATTGTTTTAAAGAGACTTGGTGGACTATCTTTACTCCAAGCGTTCAAACTTTTTGACGCGTCTGTTGTACCGATTATTTGTTATGGGTCAGAAATATGGGGCTATGAATATTCCCCAGTTATAGAGAGCATTCAATTTAAGTTTTGTAGATTTCTTTTTGGTGTTAATTCAAATGTAAACAGAGATGTACTTTTTGGAGAATGTGGAAGATATCCTCTCTCGTGTTTCTATATGAAACGTTGTATTGCATACTGGGTAAAATTAATAGAAATGGAATCCTCACGTTACCCAAGGGCTTGTTATGAAATGCTGAGATCTTTGGATTCATCTGGAAGAGTCACTTGGGCAGCTAAAATACGCCAATTACTCTGCAAATATGGTTTTGGTGTAGTGTGGTTTGAGCAGCAAGTTGGGAATTCTGATTTGTTTCTTAAATTATTTCATGATAGATTACAAGATTGTTACAAGCAAGAGTGGTCTGCATCTTTACATGAACATCCACGATTACGCACTTATGTTAATTTCAAATCAATGCCAGAGCCTGAATTATATCTATCAAATATTAAAATTTGGAAATTCAAATCTGACTTGGCAAAACTGCGTTGTTCAAGTCACAAATTAGAAATAGAGAAGGGGCGGCATTGTATTCCACCCATTCCATTACACTGTAGAGTGTGTTTATATTGCAACACTCAAGGTATTAACATAGTCGAAGATGAGTGTCATTTTTTATTATTTTGTTCACTATATGACGGTGATGGGAAAGACATGATACCACAAAAGTACTGCAATTATCCAACAAAAGAGAAATGTTTTTCACTGTTAATGTGTAAGAATTTACAAATACAATACCAATTATCTGTCTTTGTAAACAAGTCCTTTAAAAGGAGAGAACTGTTTGTACAACAAATACAAGAGGTTTAGTGCTTTATGTTCTTTTTCTTCTGTTTCACTGTAAAACACTGTCTCTCTGAGTATACCAAGTACTGTAATGATTTAATATATGCGATGGGCTGAGGCCTTAGCATTTGCAATAAAGATTGATTAGATTGATTGAAAAAGTAACCCTGCTCGAAACCCATATAGCATATTTTCTCTCTAGCTTCAGCTCCGTAAACCACAAAAGTGTACTATGGTTGAAAATTGCAACAAATCATTCTGCTGAAACGTGCATTGGGGCGTATTTGTAGATTCGACGTACACGACCTGTTAAGTGTGAGATTTAGGATGTGTAAGTTTCTGCCGGTCACACCGCTAGGAAATTTAAGCCGGCTTAATCGACGGGACAGGAAGCGGATAAGGCGCGTTTACGTTAGCATATAAAATCGTAAACGCCCGATTTCATACAGTGCCGCTTTTTCCGCTCTGGTGAAAGCCTGCTGGCCATTATAAGAGTTTGCTGGTTTGTCATTACCGAGCTCTGCTTTGTTGTAAAGGTGATGACCTTTTGAAAGTGATGATTTGGGAAGTTCTGTCTAGTGTCAGCTCGACATTGCTTGGTGTACTGCCTGTCATAGGACTCGCACCAGTAGCCCCTTCTATTACAAAACCATATGGGCAGGTCATTTGATTTCTCGCTATCCCACCGAGAAGTTCTTCATAATCAGTACGACTGCCTATGTATAGGTAAGTATGTTTTACTTACTTTATGCAACTGTAAAGAGAGTGTAAATTCTGAAACAACACAAGGAACAAAAACGAACAGACAGTATACGATCGAAAAGCACTTTTGCATACCAAGTAGAGTGAACTCTGATCTATAAGGCGCCTTAAATTAAAGTAGTTTGTTGGCCCTCCGCGTGCTGGTAGATTTTCAGAGAAAGTAAGAAAACAAATACTGTGTTAACACTATTACTAAAAAAAATATTATTTTTCCAAAAGAAACTAAATAAAAAATGAGCTTATGTTAATACGCTGGTATTTTCTATCTGTGTTTATTTTTTCCTGGCCGGCTGGAAGGTTTTACAAAAATCCAAGGACGGCCAACAAATAATTTTCTTTACATTGCTTACACGTGAAAAGAAACACCTGTTGCTTGTTAGTATAGAACAAAGAAACACATTGGGATTGCATTGTATGATATTATCGAGTTCAGCATATAGGGCTTGAATTCAAAGGGACGATAGTACTGGAAAACTTAAAGCGGATATTAAATGTTTTTTCTATTGCTGCTGTCTCTGTCGTCATGTCAGCACTTGTACAATTTCAAGTCAATATATCACTTCTGAACTGTACTTCGCCTGTGTTGAAACATGATGAGTGTGCCTAATTTTTGAGATCAAAGTTGACAGTGTATATCTAATAAACCAGCGACATGTTTGCGAAAATTGTACTTCAAGTTTATGGACAATGCCTCTGATGCTTGCGATTTCAAAGATTTTCAATGTAAAAAGTAGACGTTGCTCAACTTATCATACACCCTTCGCACAAGAACAAAGGACTGTCAATAGTCGAACAGACTGCCACACACAAACTGTTATGACCCGCGTAATCGAACAAACAACAAATATGGTACAGTAATTACATCATCAAACTATCAGTAACTTCGATATTTTGTGTGGTATTTTGTGTAGTATATTCTGATGAGTATTTTACTCGACTTTATTCATTATTGCGTCGTATAGTGATGTGTCCATGTAACATTCGTATACTGTTCTGTGGTTTCAAAAGGCGTGACGGCGACCGTGTCACTTAATCCGCAGTGGAGCTAAAGCTCAATGGGAGGGTTTTTTGTGAACGTCCAATGAGAACAAAGCTCAGCGGCCAACATCGGTTAGGACCTTTAGAATAGGGTGTGGTGGAATAGTAAGAGTTAAAAGTACTTTCCAGAATTCCGAATAATGTATTGAAATATACATAACGTTACACTGAATCTCCGGTGAACACTTTTGCTAGACTCAGAATCACTGCGTGGTTCTAGAACATGTATATACCAACTCTGAATTATATTTTCAGTTGTGTAACTTGTTGGATTTATGTGGAAGATTGATGAATGTCATTGCAGTCTATGTTCAGTAAAACTTGTTTATGAGCAATCGGCGTACAGTTATATTTCAGCCACGATGCACTGCCCATCATACGCAATAGGCAAGGCACTCTGTAGGGACAGATGTTCTTGGTTCCTGCAACAAATAATGATTTTTATCGAAGAGGGTTTACTGTAAATAGTGCCAATCAGTGGAAGGATATTGATTTAAATATAAGAGCTAGTAACTCATTTAGTGGTTTTAAAACTGCTTACCTTAAAGCTTATTGGGAATAATTTTTGTGTTTTAAGTTTTAGTTTTCTTGTCAAATGGTGCTTGTCATTCAGTGTGACTGTGCATTCATTTTTCTCTTGTATACTGGTTCACTCCTGGCAACTTTATATTGTGCTAGCTTTGTTTTTCATATTTCATGTTGTTCTGCTTTGTATCAGTTTGTATGTTCATCTGAGGGCCCTGGGGAAGATAAGCATCTGCACTGAAGCTTACCAGGCTACCTTCGTTAACCAAGGTTTAATAAAATGGAATAAAATAAAATAAAATATTGCAACAAAATATTGAAGCCAACACTGTATTTTTAAATGTTTAAAGATATATGTGACAAAATTGCCAATAGACTTGCTAGCTCTCGACAGTTACCTAGATATTTCGAGCAGACAGCAACAGACAGGCTCTAGGCCAAGCATTCAATTTTGCTATGAATAGTACATGTGTTTTGAATAGAGAAAAAAGACTGTGTCTTCCATCATGGCCTGTTTGCGTTCAGTAGTTATAGGAAATAGGTGCCATATGTAGGCCACCATACGATTATAGGCATCGATAGGTCCACTCTGACCTGTCCTTGCTGGTAATTTCCCACGCTAACATAGGCATGCATGTTTGTTAAGCCTTTTTAATAGAAATTGATAGGTTACTCGCTTAGCATTCATGATTTAATACCATATGAGTAAATCACTTGATTTCTCGCTATCCCATCAAAGAGATCTTCATAATCAGTACGACAGCCTCTATATAGGTAAGCATGTTTTACTTACTTTATGCAACTGTAAAGAGAGTGCAAATTCAGAAACAATACAACGAACAAAAACGAACAGACAGACATACGATCAAGAAGTAGCTTTAGCAAACCAAGCAGAGTGAACTCTGATCTCTAAGGCGCCCTAAATACAATTTTTTGTTCACTGTCGTCTTGCTGGTAGGTTTTCACAGAAAGTAAGAAAACAAACACTATGTTAACACTATTACTAAAAAATTATTATTTTTTCCAAAAGTATCTATATGAAAAATGAGCTTATGTTAATACAATTGTGTTTCTATATGTGTTTGTTTTTTTCCCTCGCTGGCTGGAAGGTTTCAAAAATCCAAGGACGGCCAACAAAGAATTTTCTTTAAATGACCTAAACCTGAAAAGCGACGACTGTTGATTTTCAGTATTGCGCAAAGAAACATGGGGATTGCATTGTATGATACCATCGAATTCAACAAGTATGGACTTGCAATCCAAGGGACGATAGTAATGAAAATCTAAAGTAGATAAGTTTTTGCCGCTGCTTTCTCTATCGTCATGTCAGTGCTTTTACAATTTGTAGTCGACATATTTCCTTTGAACTGTCGCCTCTTTCATGTTGAAACATAATGAGTGTGCCCCATTTGTTGAGTCAAAGTTTACAGTGTATATCTAATAAACCAGCAACACGTTTGCGAAAACTATATTTCAAGTCTATGGACAATGCCTCTGATGCTTGCGATTTCAAAGATTTTCAATGTCAAAAGTAGACATCGCTCAACTTATCATACACCCTTTGCACAAGAACAAAGGACTGTCAATAGTCGAACAGACTGCCGCACACAAACTGTTACTATGACCCGAGTAATCGAACAACAACAAACATGGCACAGTAATTACATGATCATACAATCAGTGACTTCGATATTTTGTGTAGTATCTTGTTCTGATGAGTATTTTTCTCGACTTTATTCATTATTGCGTCGTATAGTGATGTGTCCATGTAACATTCATATACTGTTCTGTGGTTTCAAAAGGCGTGACGGCGACCGTGTCACTTAATCCGCAGTGGGGCTAAAGCTCAATGGGAGGGTTTTTTGTGAACGTCCAATGAGAACAAAGCTCAGCGGCCAACATCGGTTAGGACCTTTAGAATAGGGTGTGGTGGAATAGTAAGAGTTAAAAGTACATTCCAGAATTCCGAATAATGTATTGAAATATACATAACGTTACACTGAATCTCCGGTGAACACTTTTGCTATACTCAGAATCACTGCGTGGTTCTGGAACACGTATATACCAACTCTAAACTATATTTTCAGTTGTGTAACTTGTTGGATTTATGTGGATGATTGATGAATGTACTAAAAGTCATTGCAGTCTATGTTCAGTAAAACTTGTTCATGAGCAATCGGCGTACAGTTATAATTCTTCCACGATGCACTGCCCATCATACGCAATAGGCAAGGCACTCTGTAGGGACAGATGTTCTTGGTTCGTGCAACAAATAAGGATTTTTATCGAAGAGGGTTTACTGTAAATAGTGCGAATCAGTGGAATAATGTTGATATAAATATAAGAGCTAGTAACTCATTGAGTAGTTTTAAGTGCTTACCTTAAAGCTTATTGGGAATACTTTTTGTGCTTTTAAGTTTTAGTTTTCTTGTCAAATTGTTTTGTCGTTCAATTTGACTGTACATTAAATTTTCTCTTGTATGTTGGTTCACTCCTGGCAACTTTTTATTGTGCTAGCTTTGTTTGTCATGTTTCATGTTGTTCTGCTTTGTATCAGTTTGTATGTTCATCCACAGAGTGGCAACGCTTGCATGCCTTTGGTTCCATATGGTCGTCTCGGTAGACTGTTGGCTTTTCATATTAAAATGAGCTTCAAAGGTGTTAAACTTTTTGGAGGCTTTGTTTGTGGTTGATAATTACACGAGATTATGCGAAAAATACGACGAGATGGCATCGTACTGCCAGTCGCGTAGCAACCATAGTTACTTTGTGAGCTCTCAGGCCAGAAACACTGCTTCACGCCAATCAAAACATAACACGCCAGCAGTTTCATAAACATGTCCTTCCTTGTCGCACGTGTAAAAGACGGTATAACTGACCGTAAAACCATTGAGTAAAACCAGACAGTATCGATAAAAGACTTTCAAATTTGGTTCAAACACACTCATTATATATTCATAAAAATATGAGAGGAATTTTTAAAACGGTAAAACTCACTTCTCCTGAAGCTCAAAACACTCCCGTTTTCGCCAGCATGTCAATTTCACTCAGCACCACACGACAACAACAACACAAACTTTGCCGAACATACTTTCGCTTAACAATTGGCGAAAATCCGAAAATTACCGAAGGATGCATGGTCGGCACTCTTCGGAAAAGATAGGCGAGAGCAACCTGAGGCGAGGCGAACATGGATTGCTTACGTAACCACTTCACGCCTTAAACAATACCCGTTGCGACTCTGTCTATGTTCAACTGTGGTTCATCTGAGGGCCCTGGGGAAGATAAGCATCTGCGCTTAAGCTTACCAGGCTACCCTTGTTATACAAGGTTTAATACAATAAAATAAAACAAAGTAAAATAAAATATTGCAACAAAATATTGAAGCAAATACTGTATTTGTAAATGTTCAAAGATATTTGTTACAAAGTTGCCAATAGACTTGCTAGTTCTCGACAGTTACCGTAGATATTTCAAGCATATAGCAGACTAGAATGTAAGCCAATCATTCAATATTGGTATGAGAAGTACATGTGTTTTGAACAGAGAAAAGGGACATCATGGACTGGTTGCGTTCAGTAGTCATAGAAAATAGGTGCCATATGTAGGCCACCATACGATTATAGGCATCGATAGGTCCACTCTGACCTGTCCGTGCTGGTAATTTCCCTCCCTAACATAGGCATACGTGTTTGTTAAGCCTTTGAAATATAAATTGATAGGTTACTCGCTTAGCATTCATGATTTAATACAATATGAGTAAATCACTTGATTTCTCGCTATCCCACTAAAGAGATCTTCATAATCAGTAAGACAGCCTATGTATAGGTAAGCATGTTTCACTTACTTTATGCAACTATAAAGAGAATGCAAATTCAGAAAAAACATAAAGAACAAAAACGAACAGACAGACATACGATCAAAAAGCAGCTTTAGCATACCAAGCAGAGTGAACTTTGATCTCTAAGGCGCCTTAAATAAAATTCTTTGTTCACTGTCGGCGTGCTGGTAGGTTTTCATAGAAAATACGAAAAGAACACTATGCTAACACTATTACTAAAAAAATATATTATTTTTCCAAAGAAACTAAATGAAAAATGAGCTTATGTTAATACAATTGTACTTTCTATATGTGTTTGTTTTTTCCCTGGCTGGCTGGAAGGTTTTTCAAAAATCAAAGGACGGCCAACACAGAATTGTCTTTAAATGACCTATACCTGAAAAGCGACAACTGTTGATTTTCATTATTGCACAAAGAAACACGGGGATTCTATTGTATGGTGTCATCGAGTTCAACATGTATGGACTTGCAATCCAAGGATCGATAGTAATGAAAAGCTGAGCAGATAATTTTCTGCCGCTGCTGTCTCTATCGTCATGTCAGTGCTTTTACAATTTGTAGTCAAAATATTACCTTTGAACTGTCGCCTCTTTCATGTTGAAACATAATGAGTGTGCCTAATTTGTTGAGTCAAAGTTTACAATGTATATCAAATAAACCAGCGATACGTTTGCGAAAACTGTATTTCAAGTCTATGGACAATGCCTCAGATGCTTGCGATTTCAAAGATTTCAATGTCAAAAGTAGACATCGCTCAACTTATCATACACCCTTTGCACAAGACCAAAGGACTGTCGATAGTCGAACAGGCTGCCACAAACAAACTGTTATGACCCGAGTAATCGAACAACAACAAACATGGTACAGTAATTACATGATCAAACTATCAGTAACTTCGATATTTTGTGTGGTATTTTGTTCTGATGAGTATTTTACTCGACTTAATTAATTTTTGCGTGATGTGTCCATGTAACATTCGTATACTGTTCTGTGGTTTCAAAAGGCATGACGACGACCGTGTCACTTAATCCGCATTGGGGCTATATATGCATGGGAGGGTTTTTTGTGAACGTCCAATGAGAACAAAGCTCAGCGGCCAACATCGGTTAGGACCTTTAGAATAGGGTGTGGTGGAATAGTAAGAGTTAAAAGTACATTCCAGAATTCCGAATAATGTATTGAAATATACATAACGTTACACTGAATCTCCAGTGAACACTTTTGCTATACTCAGAATCACTGCGTGGTTCTGGAACATGTATATACCAACTCTAAACTATATTTTCAGTTGTGTAATTTGTTGGATTTATGTGGATGATTGATAAATGTCATTGCAGTCTGGGTTCAGTAAAACTTGTTCATGAGCAATCGGCGTACAGTTATATTTCAGCTACGATGCACTGCCCATCATACGCAATAGGCAAGGCACTCTGTAGGGACAGATGTTATTGGCTCCTGCAACAAATAATGATTTTTATCGAAGAGGGTTTAATGTAAATAGTGCCAATCAGTGGAATGATGTTGATATAAATATAAGAGCTAGTAACTCATTGAGCAGTGTTGTCCTTATATTTAAAAGTAGCCGGGCAATTTGAGAAAGTAGACGGGTGTACTGCGAGGGAGCGAAGCGACCAAGCGGCGAGTGAGCGTAGCGAACGAGGGGGAGAGCGCGAGAGGGGGTGTCCCCCCTCTTGCAAGGCGAAAAATGAAAATTTGGAGTGGAAATGGTGTTCTCTGGTGAAATCCGAGGTGACATTTAGCTGAGACTGAAACAGTACTTTTGTTGTGTGTCTTAGACGTGGTTCACATACAACAAAACAAACAAACAAACAAACATGATTTGGTTTTGTTTGTAATATTTATGACACACTTATGGTTTTATTTGCAGTGAAGATTTAAACAGTTAATCTTAAATCACCTGCAGTCTGCTCATTTCATTGCTCATTTCCCATTTTTCATTACCACATAGTTTCTGATGACACAAAGTGAGTGATTGACAGAAATGTTGCAACAAATGATTACTAATAAATGCCAACCGTGCACGATCATCGCGTCTTGCTGTTCCCAAATTTGATGAAAGCAGATATGCAGTATGGCGTCGGAAGGAAACAACTCTATTTTCTTTCAAATTTGCTCCACGAGTCCGTGAACAAAAATGACTCAGAGGGTCCATTGAAATATACTTTCGGGCAACCCAACATGGAGAACATGGAGAGGTGCAGTGAAATTGAACCCATGCCGGAATCTACGACGTATTGTCCTGTTGTCTTAAACAAAGGGGATCAGCGCCACGGTGAAGCCGTGAGCCGTGACGATGATGCCCCGATCGGCAACGGTCGGCAACACACATGCCTGTGACCGTGGATTCTAGTACGTAAAAATAATCAATGAAAATAAAATACCCATGTAAATAAACAGTAAAAAAAATCAGTTCTATCTCATTTTGTTCTAAAAAATTAATTTAGAAAATGCGTCGATATTGCTCTGAGAATAACTTGATTTGTTGAGAAGATCATACTCGTAATGACGTTGGCAGCCAGAGCGGCGGCGGAAAACTAGCTTGTCAGTCTCATGAAGTTCGAACCGTCGATCAAAATCACATCTTTTCGGCGCCTTTCTCTCACAAATTGAAGTTTTTCATTGATAAACTAAATGTATAGTTGGGCTTTCTTCGGGAAAAAAATATTCCATTAACAAGGTGCCTTCATACTAGTCGAACCAATTACACTGCTCGTAACAAAGGCAACACCATAGGCGCGTCCATCAGCCAATCACACTATTTAACAAATAAAAGATCGGGCCCAAAAAGCCACAAATGGGTATTTAGAAACTGTTTTGTGTTTGTGCAGTTCCATGCGGTGAAAGGTGTCGCGAAACTGTTAATCGTACGTGTGCCGTCTAACAGCTGGCAGTGCAATCCCGAATCTAATTACTTTAAAAGTAGCCGGGAAAAATGCAAAACAGCTGGTTTATTTACCCGGCACCCGGTTTCTAAGGACAACACTGATTTGGTAGTTTTAAAACTGCTTACCTTAAAGCTTATTGGGAATAATTTTTGTGTTTTAAGTTTTAGTTTTCTCGTCAAATTGTTTTTGTCGTTCAGTGTGACTGTGCTTTCATTTTTCTCTTGTATGCTGGTTCACTCCTGGCAACTTTATATTGTGCTAGCTTTGTTTGTCATGTTTCATGTTGTTCTGCTTTTTATCGGTTTGTATATTCATCTGAGGGCCCTGGGGAAGATAAGCATCTTCATTCAAGCTTACCAGGCTACCCTCGTTAAACAAGGTTTAATAAAATATAATAAAATAAAATAAAATATTGCAGCAAAATTGAAGCCAACACTGTATTTTTAGCTCACGTGTGTAAACACGTTGGCTAATTTCATAGCGATATCTGTCTATCTGTCCGTGGGTGTGTGTGTGTGTGTGTGTGTGTGTGTGTGTGTGTGTTGTTAGTGTGTGTGTGTGTCTGTCTGTCTGTTTACACGATAACTCAAAAACGCCTGAACGGATTCATGTCAGATTAGGTAGACAGGTACCATATGCTACTTGCAAGTACTGATTAGGTTTGGTTAGTGTGGCTTGCATATTAATGAAGTTATGCAATATCGTTTTTTTCCGTACAATTGTTTCCCTATGGCGACGGTAATGACAGTGTAGACATATATCAAGAAATACTGCAAAAAATTTCATGAAACTTTTCACAGATGACAATCTCAGAACATTATCATGATACTGTGAGTGTCATGTCAATTATCTTCTCATTTGCATATTTAATGAACTTTTGTTACTAATGAGATAACTCTGAAATTCCTGCACCAAACTTGACGATACTTGCAACAAATATTGATCTGATATATATCTAATTACACTTAGAAGCATTGGGCAGTGTCAACTTAATAAATAGCTCATTTGCATATTATATGAAGTTTCATAATTAGTAATATAACGTTGATATAACTGCGCCACATGTGATGATATCCGCTGCAGATACTTATCCGACTGATATTTAACTGTAGTGTAAAGCATTTAGTTGTGTGAAGTTAATCAAGGGATCATTTGCATATTTAATGAACTTTGTAATTAGGCATATAACTCTAAAATTACGGCATCCATATCAGTAAAATTGGGTACAGATTTTGTTCTGATAAATATCTAATTGTACTGAGAAGCATTTGGCAGTGTCAAGTTAACAAATAGCTAATTTGCATATTTTATGAAGCTTTGTGATTAGTCATATAACTCCAAAATAACTGCACCAAATGTGATGAAATCTGCTGCAGATACTGATCCAACAGATATCTAATTATGGTGTAAAGCATTTAGTTATGTGGAGTTAATTAAGGGTTCATTTGCATATTCAATGAACTTTGTAATTAGTGATACTTCTCCAAAATTACAGCATTAAATTTGATGAAACTTGCTACAGATGTTGATCTGATAAATATCCAAGTGTACTTAGAAGCATTGAGCAGTGTCAAGTTAATAATTAGCTCATTTGCATATTTCTTGAAGTTTTATAATTAGTCATATAACTCCGAAATAACTGCATCAAATGTGATGAAAACTGCTGCATATACTGATCCGCCAGATATCTAACTGAGTTGTAAAGCATTTAGTAGTGTGAAGTTAATTAAGTGTTCATTTGAATATTTAATAAACTGTGTAATTAGGTTTATAACTCTGAAATAGCGGCACCAAATTTGGTGAAACGAGCTACAGATATTGATTTGATAAATATTTAATTGTGCTATGAAACATTGAACAGTGTCAAGTTAATTTAGGGCTCATTTGCAGTTTTAATGAACTTTGTAGTTAGTGATATTACTCTAAAATAGCAGCATTAAATTAAATGAAACGTGCTACAAATGATGATCTGATGGATATCTAATTGTCCCATGAAGTATTGAGCAGTGTAAAATTAATTAATAGCTCATTTGCATATTAAATAAAGTTTTGTAAATAGTGATTAATTAGTGCGAGTACTGTGCGAAGTTGATGAAACCTGCTACATATAGAGATATAACAGATATCTTATTGTTCTGTGAGGCGTACTACTATTAATGAACCTGTTGTAAAACACTTGAGCATATTCAGTTCATATCTGGTTAAATGTTTAAAGATATGTGTGACAAAGTTGCCAATAGACTTGGTAGCACTCGACATTTACCGTAGATATTCCAAGCAGACAGCAACACACAGGCCAAGCCAAGCTAAGTCAAGCATTCAATATTGCTATGAGTGATACATGTAGCCATGTCAAGCCATTTTTAGCTCACGTGTTTGAACACGTGGGCTAATGTCATAGCGATAACTGTCTGTCTGTACGTGTGTGTGTGTGTTTGTTTGTGTGTGTGTGTGTGTGTGTGTGTGTGTGTGTGTGTGTGTGTGTGTATCTGTCTGTCTGTTTACACAATAACTCAAAAACGCCTGAACGGATTCAAGTCAGATTTGATAGTCAGGTACCATATGCTACTTGCATGAATTGATTAGATATTGGTTAGTTTGGCTTGCATATTAATGAAGTTATGCAATATCGTTTTTTTCCATACAATGGTTTTCCTATGGAGCCAGTAATGACAGCATAGACATATATCAAGAAATACTGCACGAAAATTCATGAAACTTTTCACAGATGACAATCTCAGAACATTATCATGATACTGTGAGTCTCATGTCAATTACCTGCTCATTTGCATATTAAATGAACTTTTGTTATTAGTTACGTAAGTCTTAAATTCCGGCACCAAACTTGATGATACTTGCAACAAATATTTATCATATATATATATATATATATATATATATATATATATATATATATATATATATATATATATATATATATATAGATATATATATATAATCATACTTAGAAGCATTGGGCAGTGTCAAGTTACGAAATAGCTCATTTGCATATAAAATGAAAGTTTGTATTTAGTCATATAACTCCGATATAACTGCACCAAATGTGATGAAATCTGCTGCAGATACTTATCCGACTGATATTTAACTATGGTGTAAAGCATTTAGTAGTGTGAAGTTAATTGAGGGTTTATTTGCATATTTAATGAACTTTGTAATTAGGTGTATAACTCAGAAATTACAGCACCAAAGTCAGTGAAATCGGGTACAGATATTGATCTGATAAATATCTAATTGTACTGACAAGCATTTGGCAGTGTGAAGTTAACGAATAGCTCATTCGCATATTTTATGAAGTTTTGTAATTAGTCATATAACTCCGATATAACTGCACCAAATGTGATGAAAACTGCCGCAGATACTAATCCGACTGATATCTATCTGTGGTGTAGAGTATTTAGTAGTGTAAAGCTAATGAAAGGTTCATTTACATATTTAATGAACTTTGTAATTAGGTATATAACTCTGAAATTACGGCACCCAAGTCAGTGAAATCGGGTACAGATATTGATCTGATAAATATCTAATTGTACTGACAAGCATTTGGCAGTGTGAAGTTAACAAATAGCTCAGTTGCATATTTTATGAAGTTTTGTAATTAGTGATATAACTCTGAAATGACTGGACCAAATGTGATGAAATCTTCTGCAGATACTGATCCGACAGATAGCTAATTGTGGTGTAAAGCATTTAGTTGTGTTAAGTTAATTAAGGGTTCATTTGCATATTCAATGAACTTTGTAATTAGTGATACTTCTCCAAAATTACAGCATTACATTTGATGAAACTTGCTACAGATATTGATCTGATAAATATTTAATTGTACTGAGAAGCATAGGGCGTGTGAAATTAATAATTAGCTCATTTACATATAAAATAAAGTTTGTAATTAGTGATTTAACTCTGAGAGTACTGTGCAAAAATTGATGAAACATGCTACATATAATGGTATAACAGATATCTGATTGTTCTTATTACATGCCTCACACGGGTGTCGATTAGATTGGTATAAATTTGGTTTATTGACAGGAATATTGAAAAACATAATGCAATAAATCCTCGTCAGAGATAGTTATTCTAGCAGCAGACCGTATACACGTCTTGTCGTATCAGAAATCTGTCTTCCACTCCGCCGCGTCGTGTGCTCAATTGAACTGCTGTCAGAATATACAATGCATGTTATGTTCTTGTGTTTGGGTAGTTATTATCCTGAGGTCTGCAAATGTTGCGTAACATATCCTTGCTCCTTGATTTGTCACTTTGATATAAGACAGGTCAACAGGTACAATTGTTTTACACAACTTCGTAACAGTCAAAAAGTATGCAGTAATTCATTTCATACTGTATTATTTCATGCGTCCAGTAGTGTCTGATAAATGTCAATATATGTCGAGTCATCAGCAGTCAATTGAATGCTTGATAACTAAGTTTGTAATTTTGTCAAACTCAAAGTCATTTCTTCAATGACTAACAATTTGACAATTTTTCAGGGGTCACATTTGTTCTGTTGAGTAAAAGCTAAAATTTTCTAGTCTGTTTACTGACTATTAATGAACCTGTTGTAAAGCACATGAGCATATTCAGTTCATATCTGGTTAAATATTAGGAATAGAGAATTGGAATGTATTTCAATCTAAAGATCTCACTGAGGGGAGCAAAAGAAGCATTGACTGATCAAGAGTGGATGAGTAGTTCAGGAGATACAGATTTTTAAAGTAATAAATTTTCGTATTTTTTTCTGCCGTTCATCAAAAGTTTTTAAGTGTTTTAATTTTAATGAAGTTTTGATGTCAATATATCAGAAATAATACATCAATAACTTTGATGAGAGCTTAAAACCTGTCGCAATATTCTTTTTGAAACCAATTGGGGCCATTTACTCTGGAAACACTTATTAAACTACAAATTATATGCGGTCAAAATTTAAATATTATCTAATTTCACCGAAAAACAGAAAAAGTAAGTCCAACCAATTGAATATGCAAAAATTAAATATCTCGATTATTCTTTCACATAGAGATATAGAATTTTCAATTTTTAGGTTTTTAAGCACGCTGAATTCAATCAAATCATTCAAAATGATGTCTCACCATATCGTATGTAGTTTCTATGATCAGCCTTTCAGGTATGCTAATTTATGCAAATTATTACATTTCAAAAAGATTTATTCATTGTAAGTTTCCTTAATTAGCAATATATTAGCTAAATCGGTAACTAAATGGGTTCATTTCACGAAAATTTACCAGTTGCAAAAGTTCTTCTGCAGTAAATTCTAAATCGCAGTGGTTTCAAATGAGTAAATACTTTGTTTTACGCGAATATATACACTGTCTATGAGCACACACTTCCAGCCTTGCTCGGTCATAACGTCGGTAGCGCTCGGGCTTCTAATTGACTCAACGCACTTGTCGATCAATTTCCATCAAAATCGAGTGTCAAATTTTCATGACACTTTACACTGTTACCAATTATGAGCTAACCTTTATCATCAAAAAGTCAGTTACCCCCAATTTTGCTGTCGTGAGGTCAAAAATGTCCATCAAAGTTCGTTCGTTTTCCGTAAGCTTACTGCGAGCAGCCACCCGATGTTTATTAGCTTTCGTTAACAATATAGCCATATTTTCCATTCGTTCAGAAAAAAATTTACAAGTTCCATTTTTAAAGCATCCTCTGAAGTAAATGCTGAATCACAGTGGTTTCAAACTTTCAAAAACTATGAGTAAATACTTTGATTTACGCGAATATACACGCATCCAAACTGTCTACGCAGTACGCGACAGGGTACGCAGTGGCCCTACTCAAGTCACAATGTCGGTAGCTGCAGTAATTGTAGCCAATAGGCCTTTGTTTATCGTGTTGGCTATTCAGCTTAAGCCACTGGTTGAATAGCCAACACGGCAAACAAAGACCAATGGACTACAATTATTGCAGCTATGTCGATAGCCAACACGGCAAACAAAGGAGCGTGGGCTAAAATTTTTGCAGCGGAAATGTCGATAGTGGCACTCGTGCTACCTCCCGATCGCGCTCAACACACTTGTCGATCAGTTTCCATCGAAACCGCTCAACAAAATTTCATGAAACCTTCGAATCTTACTAAATATGGACTACATTTCATCATCAGATAGCCGCTCATCCAAAATTTTGCTAAATTTAGGTCGAGATTGTCGATCAAAGTTCTTCTTTTAATTTCCAACGATGACAACATGTGAATATCGCAACATCGAGACTCTGACGCATTAGAGAATTATCTGACGTTTCCAACAAGGGTTCCAACATTGAAATCGGCCAAAACGTTTCAGTGAAATGTTCCATTAAAATAGGGGTCGCAATCCGCGATCCGCACAACAGTCCGAAACCAAACTTTTAAGTTTTTATAATTTTTTATTAGTTTTACTTTTTCTACTTTTTTTTCTTTACTAATGAAAGAAGAAGAAGTTCATGACAATCAAAATGAAGTATCATGAGTAAAAAAAACCCCTCATTTATTTAGGAGAAATATGCCTCCAAAGTTTGGACTTTTTAAGTGACCTTCACTCAACAGAACAATTTTTTGGGTGTTTGACATGGCTAGTACATGTTAGTCCAGTCAAAATAGGGTTAGACCCACCACAAATTGCAACAGAATTTTTATCCTCAGAATGCATTTTGGAGAGGTACCCAGAACAACATAAAAGTTTACTCGAATCTACCTTGGGGAAATGTCTAATTTGCATAAATCAACTATGGCTGCCAGCCGTCCTACAAAATAACATAATTCGCCATATATCACATGTTAAACAAGCTATTTCAGTGATTTCAAAGTCTGGCACTACTTATTTGGCACGGGGAATCATTTTGGAGATATAACGTTGTGTATTGGAAGTTCGTTAATTTGCATTCGCATACATTTTTGGTCATATAGCACGTATTAAATAAGTTATTTCAGTGATTTCAAAGATAAAGTACATTTATTTGGCATGGACAAACAGTTTTGGATGTACAATGTTCTACGCGGGCACTTCGTTAATTTGCATAAATCCAATATGGCGGCCAACATTTATACAAAGTATACTTGAGGTCATATACCACGTATTAAATAAGCTATTTCAGTGATTTTAAAGTCTAAATATATTTCTTGGACATGAAGAAACACTTTTGGCGTTTTGTTGTTTTGAAAGATGGTTTGACAATTTGCATTAATTAAATATGGCTGTCAAATTAATGCCCCATTGCTTAATAGCTTTTAATATAAATAAGGTTCTGGTATAGTTTATAGCACTAGGAACCTATCAAAAAGAAACTGTTAAGTCCCTGGACATTTGTGTTTGATTAAAATGGTGGTTTTTCTATATATATATATATATATATATATATATGACGACTATTAATGATTGTTAACCGTCTGAATGATATTTTTTCTGAATAAAATTGAATTCACCTGTATATGACATTATTTGTAAGTTGTATGGGTGTTTTACACTATAGAGTGTTAAAACACTTAATCTGTTATGTTTACTGTTTAAAGAAAAGATATTTTTAAATGTTTAGTTTAAATTTAGACTGAACCTCCTTCTTATGGACGAGTTCATATGGAACTACATCTGGAAAAATGACACTTTTGTGTATTATGTCACTTAAACTAACGGTCTGATAGTAATTGTGTTTGTTCATTTTATATTAAGTTAGGGCATTCGATTGGATTGTTAGTTCTAGTGATTTCTGAGTGTATTGTCTGTATTATAATAAGTTGTTTTGGAAATAAATTCTTTAAACTTGTTTTTACATTCAAACCACTTTTCAGTCAGGGCTTGTTTGATTCTCTTAGTTCCGATGTATGGACTTCATTGTTCTGAAAAATAGACTCTCTTCTTCGGTTTCATTTGCTACTTTTCGTTCCACTTGCCTTCTTGCTTAATGCACTTTTCCTCCGATGACATGTTCTATTTTCCATTTTGCGTTGTGTCGGTCTTGTCCGTTTTTCACTGCAGTATGACACTTTCTGTGTAAAGTCATTTTTGTTTTTGCATGTTCGTATGTTCCCCATTTTTTCACCTTTAATGAAGTCCTTCAATGTTGTCGTAGCGTGACATGGCTTTCTGTGTCTAAACAGGATTGTATCAGTTGCTTTTGTGTATTCCGCTGGCGAGAATTTTCTTTGTTTTGTCCTTGACCTTTATAATAGACAATTTGGCTCTAATATGTTATTTCTTGTTGAGAGTTTCAACCGAAAGTCTAACACTTGATGCATTTTGTTATAGATGTTCGATTTAAATTCACTGAGCTCGTGTTGCATTCGAATAAAGAAATATTCCATCTCAGAATGTCAGCCAAAAGATATTTGTTACGTACGTTGCTGTCTTGTTCTTATTTCTGTATCGTGAAATGCGATATCAGCTTTATAAGCTGGAGATCCCATACAGCACCGTCCAAAATATTTTTTTTTAGAATTCGTTGTTAAATTCAAACCTGTTGTTTCTATAATTTATTTCTAGCATGGCTGGCATATATTTTTGTGGTTTTCCGAACATGCAATCGTTTCGTAACGTTTCCAGATTTAATGCCCTGTTGACTGAGTCAAATGCTTCATTATGTGATGTACAAGTACTTCCAATTACTCTTCGTCTAATGTTACCAAAGTCGCATTACTTAGAACTTTGATTTTCTCAATTTTCTGTATAAATATGTTTGTGTATGTTATGTATTTTTGTTGTATTTCCACGTTTGTTTCGAAATGTGAAAGTTAAGACTTCAGAGTCCACTTATCGAGCGTTGTTTGAACTTTATGCCCCGTGATCGAGTTTTGTGTATTTTTGGCAGGTTGAATAGACTAAGATATTTATATGATAATCGATGTGATATTATCATAGATTTTGTTGTTAGGTTGTTTATTTCTTCTGTTGTTCGTTTTGTGCCTTCTGTTGTTAACTTTGTGTATTATCGCTGCTCTCTCATTTGTTGCTGACATTTCCTTATGCTATCATCAGCATCTAGAGTTGCTGTTCTCGTATGTCTATCAAATGTGTATTTGCTATCTTCTTATTCTCAGATTAGTTTTTAAAGGGGATTTTCACAAATGTCAGTAACTAAACTTTCAATGGTATATCGTCATGGTATATCGTCATACTTTTTCATATTTATTGTCTTGGAGTAATGCATCGAAAGAATGCACAATACACAAAGAAGATCGCACGTCCGTGGAAAGTCAACCAGCAGTGATCTCAGGCAATTTAATACATAGACACTAGTGGTAATGAGGCGATTGGTTTAGTATATCATACTAATAAATAGCAAAGAGAAATATTTTAGTTGCCAGTATCGACATTAAAGAACATTTCAGTGAGGTTTTTTGCAAAACCAGTTCAGTAACATACCCTGAGAAACTACGACTGCAATGCAATGGTCGACAGCGAGTATCACTTGATGTTGACCTTGCGGTCATAGGAAGCCATCAAAATTAATGACACAACTAATCACAACTAACAAATTACCAGTAGAACGCCGTGAGCTTCGTTTCTTGGTTCTATACACATGTAATTTCCACAAAGACTAGGTCACATTTTGCACTTATTTCGACATTCCCAATTTATAATCACTGAGCCGTACAAATAATACCCCTTGTTGTCAAAATGGTCGAACCTTGCGGTGCAGTTGCCCATTGAGGAAGCACACTTTGTTAGCTACTTCCATGGCTTGACGGACTGTGAAGTTTTCAGACAACCATATCCTTGAATAAAAATATACTGCAACTGTTACCTCTGCGAAACGCAAAAAGGTAAAAACAGTGTTTTTATTTCGAAACATTCGCCATGATAAGAGAACGTGCGGCAATCTTCTCATCCTCGGCGGTTGTGTGGCAGAGTAAAAAAACTTGTAAGTTACAGTCAAGAAATTCATGTGTGCCAAACATAGAAACTCCAAACTCAAATGACAATATGGCATCAAATTAATTCCAGCAATCGTTATTTTTCAAGGCAATTAAATCACCAGATCCAAGAAATAAAACAACAACAAAACCAACTCTGACAAAATCAATAGCCCAATCTTTATCCACTCTTTGAGTGGTGTAACCAGGTGTCCGGAATGGTTAATCGTACTCTTCTAGCATTGAAATAAAGGGACAAAGTAGTTGTACGGTAATTCCGCTGGTTGCCAAATTACTGTTGTGCATCAAAGCCAGGAATACTGTCTCTCATAATCTGAGTGGCAGATTTACCATATTTTGATATAAGATCTCTATATTTACCATAGAACTTCTTAAATGATCTAGCCAACTTACTTTGTGAAAACCCCTGTCTCACTAGCTTTAGAAAGCTGCGTCACACTTGAACGTCTTAATATAAATCACCAGCTTGACAGTATCTCAGGGGATGTGAAATGTATACACCGTAAGCTGGACCCGATGGAAAATAACTTGTTAAGTAGGGAAATTAAAGAATTCAAAATTAAAATTGTCACTTTTGTCAAACAGCTTAGTGTGCAATTTATTTTCTGTAAATTAAAAAACAAACCAAAACAACAACAACAACAACAACAACAACAACAACAACAACAACAAAACAGATGGCGCTAATTCACACTTTCTGTTGTTTTTTACATTTCTAATTCATCTGAATAGATTTGGTGAAGGTAATTAGAAATACCAGGATTGTTCAAACTAATGAGATCTTCGATATATCTACCGATCAGCTTTTAGCTCCGGAACTATGAAGAGACTGCATGAACTCAGCTTCATATGAATACAAAAATAAGTCTCCAAGATGTGATGCACAGTTTGTCCCTATAGGAATGCCTATAGTCTGCCTGAATAACATTCCATCAAATGTGAAGTATGTATGTTGTTACTTAGGAAGTGTAATATCTTAATTACTTCCCTGCCAGTGTAGTTGCATTTGGCATCACTGTTGTTACTAAAATAGTCTGAGTTGTGATTCATAATAATGTATTCATACCTATTCAAGCCATTCATACATATTCAAGCCATTCATTGAAAGAAGGCTGGTTCAATCTAAGCTTGTTGTGTGGGATTGTGATATACAGAGTAGAAAAATCAAATGTGGAGATTGTGGTGATGTAACTTTACATGCTTATGTGGGTTTCCAAAGCATTCAATATTTTTTAAATAATATTTCAATGTCCATATCTGATTTATCCCTCTTGTTTCATAAACCTTGTAATAACAGCGTACCAGACCAGATTCGGCGAATAAATTTATGGATGTCAAGGGTTGTGACAGGCGCTCTGTTGTTCATCTGCTTTAAGCAGCAATAAAACGTTGTTCATAGGGATTCTTTTGGGTTTTAAGAATCCAATATAGTCCAGGTAAAACCTTGTCATCATTCGTTTCTGATGAATAATTCTGAAGTATTCCCTCCTTAGACGAAGTTGAGAGACAATAGATGGTATAATACTCTCACCTGAATTAATTTTCAGTTCATTCATCAAACACTTAATGTAGTATTGCTTGTAGACAAAATGATGTTATTCGAAGCCTTGTCTGTAGGAACAACAACATATCTATTATGCAATGCATGTAGGCATTCACGTATGTCGAAACCATCAAAGAAAGACGCTGTGTTGATGGCAATGCTTGAAGAACGTGGAATGCGTCATCGAACTTTATGTCTGACTGTACGTAACCAGTCAGAGAGACACTCAATGTCTTCTTCTTCTAAACAAGCCAACTTCTTTGCATAAGCCTCAGCAGCATCCGTAATGATTTTTTTAATTATAGTTCCAGTTTATATTGGGTGGCTCACTATACTTAGGCCCCAACTGTTACAATCGGCGAAGTTTATCGTTTGTAACGGTGTTCAGTTCACTGGTTATTATATGACCATAAATTTTGTTACAAAAAGAAGATGACATGCAATCACAATCAAATGATTAGTGCTGTAAAGTTTCGCGCTCGAGGTGCGCACCGAAAAGGATATGTGTGATATATTATAGTTATGCACCCGAAGGGCACGCCGAAAAATGCAACTGAATGATGAAATTCGTAGCTAGTACGATGTACTTTAGGCAAGTATGACCCCGTGTTGTAATTCAAAAACAAACTGACCCCATTGAGCATTTCATTAACATGGTGACCCCATTACCAAAGTCAAAAACAGGGTAACCCCCTATGAATCCGACGCCCCACCTCTCGGAAGAAACACCAGTCCCTTACGAACATTTCTATATCATTATGACAAAGTGTTAGCATTTGTCTATGGTCTGCTCTAACTTCTACGTATACAGACGCAGACACAGTTGCAGCTTTCCGGCACAACAACTCCTTTATTTCAGTCTGTAAGCTCAGGTCTAGCTCTAGCTCATTCTAATTTTCGACGGCCTAAGTTGGGTAATTTATAGTACTCTTTACTGATGCTTACCCATGCTAATGTTCACCTGATTGGTTGATAACTGTCAAATGATTTCTAAACTTACTGTCATTGGCTGGTGTATGGAAATTGATAGCATCCTCACAGCTTTGGTATGGATTAAAAAAGCTTGGATATGGAATGTAGCAGCTTTGGTCTCTGGTAAACACGTTTTGTAGCATAGTAATTATCAAATTGACTATAAGAAAGATTACATTCAAACTTAAGAGCATGAAAGAAAGATTACATTCGAATAAGGAATTACAAAATGATAAAAGAAAGCTTCTTGATAATTTTTTATTGTCAGCTTCATTATATGCTTTATGACTAGAAGATCCGTCATAATACGATCTTAGGGAAAAGAAGCGTTGAATATATGTAGATACCGAATATATACTTAGGATTGCACTATTATATTTTGGATGGGTGGTCAGATTCAATTTGTGAAGATGAAATTTTCACCCTCTACGATACCAAACATTGTGTGCAGAGTTACAGGCACTGGTTATAGAGATTCGGAATCCATACTGCACTGTTTGTTTGGAGATATTATCTCAAATGATCACGCAAGGATCCGAACAACAATTCTAGAACTCAGTGAACTAAAAGGTTCGGATGTTATGATTTGAACCTATTATATATATATCAGTGGTGGCTAGACGGAAACCGGACAGAAAATGACATATTTTTGTAAAAAGTACGAGTTATCCATACAGGATGCACCTTGAACCCAGATGCAAATCGAGAACGTTCGCATTCTTGGTCGTCAAGGTAGAACTAGCAAATGCAGTTGATAGATACGATCCTCACAATACAATTCTGACCATTGTAATCGAAAGTTTTCAATGCACAAACATATGGAACGATTCCTCTTGAGTTGTAACATGTTTGTTGAATTAGGAGTTAACCACTGCTTTCTTTACGTTAAAGTCAGCAAAGTTATGCATTGATGTGGAATAGAATTATAAAGGGAATTACAGGAATTCTTCAGGATGATTCCATTTTCAGACAACAAGTTCTTTGACAGCTTTCCCAAATATCAGTTAAAGAGTGGTTTCTTTTCATTTTATTAACTAGCAAACAGGAAGACGGAACTCGATCGACAATTATAGGATAATGGGGAAATGCACTAAAGTCCGGCTGATGGTCATTTTATACTTCATGTTGACGTTTGTAGGTTTTATCCTTGCCGTCATGTACATCTCAGAAGCGAAGCAAGTTAAAGAGTAAGTTTCCTTGTTATCTATAGAAATTTACTACAGGCGTCAGTATGATTCATCTTATTGTGGAAGAGTTCAAATCCTGGTATACGGCGAGTGTTATAGAGTGAATAATTTTTAAATCATCGCTCAAGAATACAGTCAACTACTCAGCCGCTGTCTATATCCGTTACCTATGAAGTATGGGAAAGACGTACATTGATCCATCCTGACAATACTTAACATGTTTATTTGTATGATATTGAGGCAAATTTGAAGATAATTAAACATCAAATATTGAATGGCATGAACAAGCGTATGTTATAATATAGTTTAGTGACTTAATTTTGCACAATCGGTTATAATTACTTGGACCAAGTGTAAGAATGTGTGTACATAGTCACGCAGGTTACCGCTACTTCATTCTTGAGTTCGCCCGGGCTAAACAGTTCTACGCACAGAACAGCCAAACATACAATACACTTACAATGTACACATAATCATAAACAAAACGCAAACAACCAAGATATTAATGAAGTGTGGCCTTAATTTCCCTTTATTGCATGATTACATGATATTCCATGATTGCCGTCAGTAATTAAGGGACCGAGCACAATTAACGGCAGGGGGACGGAAGAGAAAATGGTGGGCCACGAAAAAAAATGAGTGTTCTTGTGGTGGGCCATGAAAATTCCAGGGAAGATAAGGGGTGGGTCACCAAAATGTTTTACACCATGACAGACAGAGAATATTTTTCATTATTTTTGTTCCTTGTTGAAGCTGGAGTTCCTTGTTAAACTTCCTGTTGCATGATGAAATACCAAGTCTTAAACCTCACAATGCAGTTGTTATGTGTAAAATGAGCAATATTTTTTATTGAAAATTGACTTGAGCTTGTTAGACTAACTTGGAGATGTGCAGTGAACACTGTCATCATTAAAAATAATTCATGTCTAAATCAATGCTTCAACTATAACAACTGTAAAAGCACTGATTGAACTTGTAGATTGTTTATAAGGTATTTGGTAATTTCATCATTCTTTGAGATTAAAATAGCACAACACAATAAAAGTAGCTGTAGGTGTTACAAGTAGTAAAGCTTGAACATATGTTATTTTGTTTGTTTATTATTTATATTTATTTGTTTATTATTTATTTCAAGAATGCAATAATGTTGTTTTCACTAAAGCATATATTAAAAGTTATAAGGATAATATATATGTGTACAACTTTGTACTTATGTAATCTTTCTTTTTTGGGGAGGAGGGCACAAAAATTTTGTTTCCGGTAATAGGGGGCCACTAATTTTTGCTGGTGTTAGGGGGGCCTGTAAAAAATATATGCACCATATATTTTCTCTTCCGGCCCCCCTGCCGTTAATTGTGCTCGTTCCCTAAGCATAATGAAAACAGAACTATTCAACTTCAGTAGTGGTCTATCACTATTTTTTCATAAATGCGTCTCTGACTAGCCCATCCAATAATTTGAATTGTTTCATCAACAATGCATCGAGCAGAAATTCTTTTTCGATAATATCACCTGACCAGTTTTTAACCCCTGTTCTGAAATAGTAATGCTTAAATCGAATGTATTTAAAGAAACGAATCGCTGACTTGCAAGGCTTCTTTCAATATATATTAATTTACTTCAGTGTCTTAGCAAGATGTGTATTTAATACTGACTGGACAAAAATCAAAAAAGAAAATACTGCGCAAAAATATTGAAAAGTAAATACTTTTCAGCTGACTTTGTAGAATAGCACTAATGATTCACTAGAAACTCTTTGTTTTATCTCAGCTGTTTATGATACAATCTTCAGAACAAATTTTATTTTTCATTACAGATTGTTTCCGGCAATTTTTTTCCGCAAGATACAAGCGTATCGTGACATTTTTGCAGTGAAACACGCTCCGTGTCAGGAACCTAAGACAAAAATCGTGTTCCTGAAAACTTACAAGACGGCAAGCACGACAGTATCAGCAATGCTGATGAGATATGGATATTATCACAATTTATCCTTCGTACTACCTTTGAAAAGTCCAGTTTTTTCAAGAGTGAAACCTTTCAACAGGAACATGATGAAGGAAGCTGTACCTCCTTTGCCGAGCAGCAATGGTACTTACGACGTCCATGCACTCCATGTTCCTTTCAACAAGTCGGAATTCGCCGCCGTAATCCATAATGCCACATATGTGACAATAATCCGACACCCGGTAGCACAATTCGAATCTACATTTGGA
>LD345400.1:69516-93136 GCA_001465055.1 Ptychodera flava | reverse complement strand
TTATTTGTTTATTATTTATTTAAAGAATGCAAGAATGTTGTTTTCACTAAAGCATATATTAAAAGTTATAAGGATTATATATATGTGTACAACTTTGTACCTACAATCTTTCTTTTTTGGGGAGGGGGCATAAAAAATTGTTGCTGGTGTTAGGGGGGCCTGTAAAAAATATATGCACCCCATACTTTCTTTTCCAGCCCCCCTGCCATTAATTGTGCTCGTGCCCAAAGCATAATGAAAACAGAACTATTCAACTTCAGTAGTAGTCTATCACTATTTTTTCATAAATGCTCAAATAATTTGTCTCTGACACAGCCTAATTTGAATTGTTTCATCAACATTGCATCTAGCAGAAATTCTTTTTCGATAATATCACCTGACCAGTTTTTAACCCGTGGTTCTGAAATAGTAATGCTTAAATCGAATGGAATCGCTGACTTGCAATGCTTCTTTAAGTATATATTAATTTACTTTAGTGTCCTAGCAAGATGTGTACTTAACACTGATTGGACAAAAATCAAATAAGAAAATACTGCGCAAAAATATTGAAAAGTAAATACTTTTCAGCTTACTTTGTGGAATAGCACGAATGATTCACTAGAAACTCTTCGTTTTATCTCAGCTGTTTATGATAGAATCTTCAAAACAAATTCTATTTTTCATTACAGATCGTTTCCGGCATTTTTTCTCCGCAAGATACAAGCGTATCGTGACATTTTCGCAGTGAAACACGCTCCGTGTCAGGAACCTAAGACAAAACTCGTGTTCCTGAAAACTTACAAGACGGCAAGCACGACAGTATCAGCAATGCTGATGAGATATGGATATTATCACAATTTATCCTTCGTGCTACCTTTGAAAAGTCCAGTTTTTTCAAGAGTGAAACCTTTCAACAGAAACATGATGAAGGAAGCTGTACCTCCTTTGCCGAGCAGCAATGGTACTTACGACGTCCATGCACTCCATGTTCCTTTCAACAAGTCGGAATTCGCCGCCGTAATCCATAATGCCACATATGTGACAATAATCCGACACCCAGTAGCACAATTCGAATCTACATTTGGATTTTACAAAGTTGCAACTAAAATAAAATCTCCCCGAAAGTACTCTATGAACGGCAGTAGAGATCCCTTATCAGTATTTCTCTTGGATCCAAAGAGGCACTATAACAGCCTCAGCAAAAACTTGAAAATTGTTCTACGAAACAGGCAAATATTCGACTTCGGGTTAAACGCTAAGGATTTTGATAATGACACAAAAGTCGGGCAAATTATCGACGCTGCTGCAAAGGAATTCGATCTGGTGATGATTTCTGAATATTTTGACGAATCTCTTCTGTTACTGAGACGATTGTTGTGCTGGGAATTCAAAGACATACTGTACATCTTACAGAACAAACGGTCTGGAAAATTGAAATTTTCACTGGACGACTGGAAATCAAAGCAAATTTTAGAATGGAACAAAGCAGATTTCAAACTTTACAAACATTTCAATGCCACTTTTTGGAGAAAGGTCGCCGAGTATGGATCGGGGTTCCAGGACGACCTTAGAAAACTAAGACGCATGTTGGACGAGGTTAGATCAGATTGTCTCGATGAAGGTCATCATAAGATAACTTACCAACACCGTCGTAACGCTACCATGTTAAAAAAGAATGCAACGTCTTATTGTAAAATTATGAACTGGGATGCAGATGTCGGCGCAGCTGTTTTACGCAAACGACAAAAGAAAAATAATTCATCATCAAGTTAAAAGAGAATGTTCAATGTTGCTGAATATTCTGGGATTATAAAGTCAATTATATAACGTTTTACATTCATTTGCTGGCAAAAACGCAGGGCTCTTATTGACCGAGACACGCAAATACAATATCGCGATATACTACTGCTTAAAAACGTTCACGTGGCCTATAACACGAATTATTTTTTTAAATCGTGAGTATCTATAACGATTTAATTGAGAAGGGTATAACGGATTTATTCATTTCATAAGTAAGGGTAATGATGGTGACAATTAATGATGACGCAAAAATTAAATTGTACTCAGCGCGAGTTGCCTAATTGTATTTTTAAAATTGTGCGCCGAAAACTGAATCCGAAGGTGCAATCCATGGCTAAAATGATGTATTTACAACGCAATTGATGGTTGCTATGATATGAAAATGAAATTTGTACTCTCTTACAATCAAAAGCGTTTTGTCTTTCCTGATTTTGAGCCCTTCAACACCTAACGAGTGGATCAATAACCTACCTAAGTTCTTGCTCTTTTTCCTTCTGCGACTCCTCCACACGCTGTAAAGTTCATGAAGCAAGTAAAGTCCTTTTAGGATCATTCATTTATTGCACTATGTTTATTTGAAGTATCAATATCAAGAGCCATCTAATTGAAATTTTGGATTCAAGTGTTTACATATCAGACACGACTTAGCCTAAAATATATGATAGCGGACACACACTATTAATTAAGTAAGATATTTTTAGGATAGTACATATAGTACTCTATTACCATTTGAATGTTTAAAGCCCCAGTGCTGCTAACTTTTGATAATAATTTCACCATTTTTATTTTGAATGTGAACAATAATTCCTTGTTCTTCTTCCCAAAGAATGTTGATATACACAGTATCCAGCTTGTCAACTCAGCCCCTATAGTTGTTAACTGCATTGTTATTGTTGAAAACTGACTTCTGGTCCAGACTAGAATTCAAATGTAAACAATAACCATCAATTTTACACATGTACACGCTAAGTTGACAAGCTAAATAGTGGGTGTTTCAACATTCTTTGGCGAGTAGAATAAGAAGTTGCAATTGATTTATAAAATAAAAATAATGAAAAAACCATCAAAAGTTAGCAGCACTGGGGCTTTAATATTAACAACTTCATAACAAAACTTTGGTAAGAGCCTTCCCATTAGCCACGGCCTAGCCTACATCTTATATACATGGGCCTATATTTCACAAAATGTTTGACGGTTGACTCAAATCATTTTTACTCCATGAAGGATGTGTCTCAAAGTAAACCTTATTTCAGAAACATCAACTAAAATATATTTGAAGTTTTAATATCAACAGTCTCATAATAAATATTTCAGAACTAATAAGCTACATGACATATGCTTACTCAAAATGGGGACATACTTTGCCGATCATGTGATATTCATGTCAATGCAAATTCCACTTGCACGTACAGGGAGCGGCCATTGTATTGGGCACTAAGAACCTGCGTAATTCAAGTGAGGAGAGAGCTTTCGTCGTTGGGTCTATGAATATTTAGTTAATTTTCTAAAGTGTAAACAAGTTTTGTTTATTCGTACCTGGTCACGCTCATAGTACAGATAATTTTAATATTGTACATCGTGTTTTTGTTGTCACTACGTGACGCTGTGTGATTAAAGTAGGATAAGAATTTTTTAACAATAATTTTGTGTATACGGGTCAGTCACAATCAGGGTGTAGTGTCCGTGACACCCTCATAACTTTCAGCCATATTCAGATAGTAGAGATCTGATGTCATTAGCCAAAGTGGCCGTGTTTGCCTTCCTTATGTGTTATAAAAATATAATCCATTTACCACTTGTATTGTTTCGGTATATCAAAAAGGGGCTAAATGTAGTGTTTTAAAAACAAAAGAAAATGTGTTTTTGAATTATATAAGGGGGGAAGTGGTTGCAAATCTGACTATTTATGATGATGCTGCAGTAGTGCTGGCTCCAGTATAGATCTCTGTCAACAGTGATGCATATAAGAGGAGGGTTTATGTCCCTTCAAATAATTTTCTGTTTTAACCCTTTGTTTGCGTTAAAAGGCTGTATTATTAGTGTTTGATGAAATTTCAATCGTGTGTTGTTTGTTAAGGGAAAGCTATGGCGATATATAAGGGGAGTAAGTGGTCGCACATTTGACTATTTATCATGGTGCTGCAGTAGAGTTGGCTCTGTTACGGATCTATGTCAACAGTGATGTATATAAGGGGAGGGTTTATATCCCTTAAAATTATTTTTCTGTTTTAAGCCTTTGTTTGCATTATAAGGCTGTATTATAAGTGTTTGATGAAATTTCAATTGTGCGTTGGCTGTTAAGGGAAAGCTATGGTGAGACTTACTTTAATCTATCATGTGGTGTCTTTTGAATGCTGTGATCTTGAAATCTGTTTCAAAACCAAAGTGTGTGCTTTCTCCTCAGTCGCAAAGTTCTATCTTTCCTAAGTTGTTGTGTCAGATATTTTGTTGTTCTTGTTATACTTGTTGATGTTAATGTTTTGATGTGTTATTGCCTTCAAATAATGACATCAATATTTCTATATTTTTATCTTGTGTTGAGATTATTGTTAACGTTTTGTCTCTTTTTGTGAACTTTGTTTTGACAAGTGTGTCTTTTATGTTCTTGTTTCTTTTGTGGGTTATTATTGGGTGGTTTGGGAAAAGGATTTTTAAGGGTTCGTCCTTTTCAAGTTCCTGCTCGTATTTTGCAAGATTTTCTTTCAAGTCTTTGGCTATTCAACAATGAATTCTATCACCAAATATGTGGCTGTGTAATGGGCTGAAATGCATTGCTGGAGATTGCCATGATTGCATTTCATAAACTGGAAATGGAAATCATCTCTGAATACCAAAATGTGATTCACTTTTGCAAACGATTCAGAAATGACATTTTCATATTTTTTACTGGAACACAAAACCAACTGGCAGAGTTCAGCCATAGAATAAACAAAATGCACCCAACATTTAAATTTACAGATAAGAAATCACTCGAAAAAAAATATAATTTCTCGACGTCAAAATTTTGAAGGGCCCAAGGCACAACCAAGAAAATATTTTGGATATTAAAACCCACATGAAACTAATTGGAACATTCCAATACCTGCACAGAGAATCATGTTACCCAAATCAAATTTTAAAGGTCTAATTGAAGGTGAAATTCTCGAATACTTCTGTACATGCAATGACCCAAACGATTTCAAGGAGATAGTTTATTTCTTTATAAGCAAATTAATTTACAGAGAATACACGGAAAAAGAAATAACTATAATTACAACAGAAATCAAACACAGCAATTGAACTAAACAAAAAGTAAAAGAAAAATAAAGAAGGAAACAATAAATAATCTAATATTCACAACAACATATGGCTATACATTAAAACAAAAGACATGAAAGAAAGTCTTGCAAAATATTGGGAGGAACTTGAAAAGGACGAAACATTCAAAACCCTTTTCCCTGAACCCCCAATAACAGCCTACAAAAGAAACAAAAACATAAAAGACACATTTGTCAAAATCGAAATTCACAAAAAAAATCTCAACACAAGATAAAAATATGGAAATATTGGCTTTATTATTAAAAGCCAATAACACATGAAAACGACAAGAATATAAAAATCAAAATATCTGACACAACAACTTAGGAAAGACAGGACTTTGCGACTGAGGAGAAACCACACACTTGGGCTTTGAAACATTGATTTCAGGATCACAGCATTCAAAAGACACCACGTGCTTGATCCGACTATGTCTTGCCATAGCTTTCCCTTAAAAAAACAACACACGACTGAAATTCTATCAAACACAAATAATACAACCTTATAATGCAAACAAGGGGATAAAACAGAAAAATAACATTACGGGACATAAATCCTCCCCTTACATACATCACTATTGACAAAGATCAATAATGGAGCCCACACTACTGCAGTACCACCATAAATAGTCAGATGTGCAACCTCTTTCTCCCTTATACACAGTAGATGCTGACCAAATACTTAAAATACTCCAGTCACCTACATATATCGCTATGAATGGCAAGAGAGTATTATATTATACTCTTCATGACTTTAATTCGACTTCTGATGTTGTGTTTAATATTGTCTGTTAAAACTGATAAAGAAGTTGCCCCATTAAATATTTGAATGTGTAGTGTGAAATACAGATCACAATAATATGTTGGAAACCAAATGTTCAGTAAATCATTTATTGTTCACTTTATAGTGTTACTAGGACAGTTTTGCATTGCATAGCATTTTCTACATACCAGTTATCTCAAGAATTTTCGCATTCAGGGTTGTATTTCTGATAAAATTTTCTGGTTATTGAAAAATACCAGCACTACAAATATTCTTTATGTCAAACTTCCTTAATAATATGTTTTTCATTTGTTTGTTATCAATTCTTGTCACAATTTACTATTTTTACAGGTTTACTGGTTATAATAAACAATAGTTTGTTTCTCACACATATTCCTGAATGTGTAGTGTCCGTGACGCTTTTACCATACTACAAAAATGACTAGAAAACTAACAACAAAATAAGCAAAATTTTGCTGCAAATACTATTAATGTTTTCTAAAGACTTCAACAATTGCAGTAAAAAATAACTTAAATGTACAAAAGGGCAAATCTGTAAACTAGAGGAATCATAGGCTCATGGGGAGAAAAAAATGAATTTTTTTTTCGTAATAAATCATTTTGCAGGAAATCATGCAAAGGTGGGAAAAATCCTGATACATTTACCTTATTTTCTACAACAGATGTGAATATATGTACAAATGTTTTATAGTCTACTATGTTATTTCTATACAACTCATAATATTTGTAAATTGTAATTGTAATTTTATTACTTCAAGTCAATGCATCCATAAATGGATTTTCATGCATTGAATAAAATACACGGACATATACAGAATAAAAATAAATAAATAAATAAATAACTCAATAAAAACCAGTAATTAAAAGTTAAAAAAACTACACATCAAAAGATAAGCATAGAAAGTTAGTGAGCACCGTGTATTCAATTAAAACAAGCAGGAAGTTGACATGCAAATCGGCCAAGAAATGGCTCTGAAAAGAATAGACAGGCACAGAAAAGTTGTTTAAATTATAGTATTGCCAATGATGGATGAACGATATTTGAATGAGCGACTGTGGGCTTTAGAAACATGATATTTACTTCTGGTGTTATACTGGTGAATTGTTGAATTTTTTGTGAGAAGGTCAGACAAGTAGACAGGAACTTTTTTGTTGATACATTTGTGAACTAGATTTTTTAAGTGTTGGTCGTGTCTTTCCTGGATAGTTGGCCACTTGAGTGAATTTCTGTAAGATGTAACATGGTCTGACTTTTTGAGTCCACACTGAATGCGAACTGCAAAATTAATTATGCGTTGTAGATTGCTTTTGAGAGTAATATTACAGTTGGAAAAGACAGTGTCACAGTAGTCTAATAGGGAGAAAACTGTAGCTGAGATAACATTTTTGCGAACCTTTTCAGGAATACATCGTCTGACACGGGCCAATTTCGTCAGACGATAGCCACATGCTCGACGGAGGTAGGCAACATGGTTGTACCAGCTGAGTTCTTGGTCAAGTCTTAAACCTAAACAGGTAGCAGTATTTTGTAGTGTCCGTGACGGTGTGTCAACGCAATAAAAACTGGTTGCCATGGAAATACTGAGAAAGTTTGGTTCACAACTTTTCAAGCAAAGATGTACCATAGCTTAAGCTTTGTGAATTTAGTAAATTTAGATATGTGTTTACAAGATGACATTTTGACAAAAGTGAAACACTCTAGAGCATCCTGATTGTCACTGAGCCGATAGTTTCATTTATTTGGCCATCTTTTGTTGCGCGGCCGACGGGTTTGCTTGGAGTCGTTTCACTTGCTAACAATAGGTTAAGACGGCCACTTTCATTATATATATATATATATATATATATATATATATATATATATATATATATATATATATATATATATATATATAATTAAAGATTTGTAACTTTTGAAAATATTTTTACAGGTTTTTGTAGCATGTGTTTGCAACAGTTTGTAGGTGTTCTTCCCAGAGCGTATTGAAATACCAAGTACTAAGCTGTTGACATTGACTGTATCTCTGTCCTCCATTGTAAGTGTTGATGATCAAATTCAAGTCCAGGCTTCAATTTCAGTTTTTTAACAATACTCTGACACACTTACAAGTTACAGAGGCTGTTTGGCTTGCGTCATGATTTAATGACAAATGAGACAAATTATTGCGCTGAATAACAATATTTAATAACAATTTGATATCTTTCAAATATCACGTAAAGCCTCGGAATGGCGATGTATAGCGGACGATATACGCGAGGCAGGGTTTGCCCACTCATTTATAGGCTTTGTAGGCGAATTGTTCAACCTTTTGCGATACATATGATCTTAATGGTCATTAAAATCATGACGATATGAGGATCCATCGATACACTGCAAACATTTAGCCTGTTGATGTGGTTATTGTTGCAAGCACTTCTATAAATTCTGGTAAATAAAGATATTTGTTGAGATTATATTTCGCTACCTACATATTATGAAATACAAAAAATTGTACAAACATAAAATTGGAAGAATCATAGAATTAGAGTTTAAAATGACAGTTCACTGAGAAATTACCGACTCTATACGAAGCTACCGAAATAATTTTCATAGCTCTTCTGCCCTGATTAACAAGGTTTGATACTGCTTTTGACCATGTATTTTTGAAGATAACAATAAACCAAGATACTTGTAATACGAGACAACTTATAATTTGAATTATCGAGGTACAAGTTTTCTAAACGAGACTTGTGACCTCATTTACGAAAGATAACATTTTTGGTTTGTCTAAATTCACTTTCATGTGCCACTTTTTTTACAAAATTGGGAAAGAACTTCTATAAGATTTTGCAAGGTTCTGACTTAGTCGACAAACAGAACAATGTTATCTGCATGAAGTAGACAAACAATATCAGAAAATTCTTGTGTTAACTGTACAACCATTTGACCCACATTCATCAACATACAATTCAATTCTTTAAATAGAAGCGGACTTAAAATACAGCCCTGTCGAATGCCATTGGACGACCAAAATATTCTGACTGAATGTCCAGTTCTTACACAAGCCTTAACACTATTGTACATTGAATAAAGAATATTGTACATTTGCCTTTAAAGAGCAAAGGTCCAGCGCCCTGGACGAACAATAGGCAACGTCGTAGTGACGTCGGTTGTTGGCAAACACTGGGCGGGATGGTTAAACACTTGCCTAGTCGTTGGTTTATCAGAGAAACATACACTATCTGTTACACCAGGGGCTACCGATTATCACCCTTGCCTGCATAATAGTGTGCAGGGTTCACAAGACCAGCATAGCTCATAAGTGGGGTTTGTGGACTGGCCGAGGGGCTGTAGTCTGGCCGACAGACCTTTCTCGACTTTGATATCTTCGCTAGGTGACTGGATGCCGTACGTTGTGAGTTCGAATCCCATCGAAAATTTACTAAATTCAAACCATTTTCAAACCATGTTTGTGGTTCGATACAAGGCGATGGTCGCTGTAATACATGCAATAGAAATATAGGAACTTAGGAAACAGAATGGCCGCTATACCCAGTGGCACGATCGCAGAGTTTGGAGACGGATTTCCCCATTCAGTAAACCAACAACGATGCATGGCTTTCAATACATCTCTGAATTTCTGCTATTTTTTTACGTGTACGTCGATCTGTGCATCGGCAGTAGCTCGTGATCTTTTAAAAGCAATCGTAAGTTAGAACCTTCTACTGTTTGTAGCAACGACATGACCCGAAATTTAGAAAGCGCAGGTTGCATATCCGGTTACCTCGGATAGGTAACCTTGGAAAAAAAATCGACAATCTTTCGTAATATGCAAATGCATGTGACTAAGACGTAGTGGAAAAGTTCCATGAATGAGCACGCTGCTTTTTACGATAAGTAAGTCAGAAAACTTAAACAAAAGGAAACTAAATGGTCAGCAAAGTATTTTGAAATACGATGGTAAAGAAAGTTACTGATTAGTCTCTCAGCCTGAAGACAGCTGTTCAGTGCGCCGGTTGTCGTCGATGAGTGAGGATGATCCATCAAACAACGCGATGTTGACGTAGCCAGTGAGAGTGGTAACGATGTAATCGACGCTGAAATTTTAAGTCAAGTCACCTCAACTGAATTGAATCAACTGATATAAACAATGATCAAACCAGTCACAATGCCAAAGGTAATTCCTTAAAAATATGAGAGAAAAAATTCAGTTCGATGCCTGAAGGAAGAAATGACAGTTTGAATGCCTTCCAAACGACACGTGAAGACTCAATGTTCAAACTTTTACAGAACCACATCCGGTTCTTTTCAGGACCATGCACCAATCACTCTAAAAAGAAAATACCGTTTCTTGGATGTTCATGAGATGTGTCTCATCGTGTCGTATGTTGCTGTGTACGGTATGCGTATGTTTAGGTACGTAACGGTGATTTTAGAGATAAGTCAGTACGCTTTTTAAGTTGTGCTCCGCAGGGATCAAGATCGCTCAGGCCACAATTGGAATTTTCAGTAATCATGATAGACAGTCCAATAGATGCGAATGTGTGATAAACCGACCTCAAAATATCCTCAGTTTTCGAAGAGTTTTATTTGAATATGACCCATTTAAGACTGGAAAAGTGTATAACGCTGTCATAAGTGTTGAAAGTGGCATGTAAAGTCAAACGTTTTAACACCATTCTCAATATTTTCAAAAACTAATCATATTACAGAAAAAATAAAGATTACAAAAAATGTAAGCATTGTGTGTTGTGCATTCAAGTAAATGGCATCATGCTTGTTTCTGATATGATCACAATGTGTATGTGCAGGAAGTACTGTTTTTTGTACTTTTTCATGGGGCGCAATTTAATGGGTGCGGCATCCTTTTATCATTCAACCTGTTAAAAGGTGTTGGCATGGTCCGAATCAGAGACCAGTAATAATTCTATACACGTCCTTCAGTTAGCACATTTACAGGAACCAACTTTGGTTTCAAAATAAAATCATTGAATGTGCACAGAATTTGCAGCTATTGGGGCTTTAACATTTAGAACAGAGGTCAAAAAGACATTCTTGAACAACACTTTGTGAAAATATGCGTTCTCTGAATAAAATAGCCGTGCTTTTCAACTTTTTGTTCGAGATGAAGGCAGTCGCTATAACACGATTGGAACTAATTTGGGATAATTGGATGATGAAGTAATGTCTTTAAAATCTGCAAATGTAAGCTAATCTGCTTTTCTTTTTACATTTCACACTTATTTTTATGAGTAATTTGTAATATTGAGACATTCAGCCATAGAGCACCTAAGATTTTTGAGAAATTTGAAAAATATGAAGATCCAATTATCCCATATATTTAACAAAGATATGCCTTTGACATTTTGGTGTGTTTTTGGCCTACTCCGCCATCTATCAATGCGATGGACAGTGCAATCGTCAACTTGCCCGGTGGCCAAGTTTCTAGCCTTGGTTCAAGTCTGTGATTTGTAAAAGTTTGAGTGGGATGAATGCAATGATTTATGTTCTGTTTTCATGTGAAACGCGTGAGTGAGGTGAACGCTATACAGGGGGAGGGGGTTTCTCCCGAAATCACAGAAACTAATTCACTACGGCGCAGACTCAAAGGTAACGCGTTCAATTAATCGCAAGGAAAACCTAGTCTAACGCATGGACTGCTAAATTCCAAATAGGTTTGAATGAAATCGGAGAGACATTATTACAAAGATTTTTTTTTAGAAATTCACCGACTTGAACCAAGTCTAGTGGTTTCATTAACTCCAAAGATTTTCTTCTCACCTCTTTCATTTGCACACACTAATTTGTCGTATAGAATATTTCTTCCTGCAATGAGAGATTTCCGATGGTGCAAGAGTATGGAAAGAATGAGACGGATTCTCTTCGAGAAGTCCTCGCCAATTCTCACACCTACAGATTTGACAAAATTCAAGGCAGGTGGCAGGTCCATGATGTGACCAATAAAAATTGCCGGGTCAGGTGAACGACTTCTCATTGTCACAGATCTCCCTGGCAAGTTTGAGGAGTTTATGTGGTACGAGATTATGTGCTACCGTTTTCTCAGTGTGGCTTGACAAAACATTTAGAATAGGATGAGTCAAAACAATATGTATCCAAGCCTGGGGGCTTGATAGACTTGCTCCTAATCTGTGGGCATATACATGTCAAAACATATAATAAACTGAAGGACTAAACGTCAGTAGACCGACGCGCTATTGGTAGGCTGCTTCGCTGATCATGGGGTGAACCTTGGCCAGCTAGTAACTCAGCTGCGGCGAAAAGCCAGGCGACTTGGGGCCAGGGCTTGGGTACCCTCACAGACAAACAGAAAGACAGACTAGAAACGCAGCAAGCTGTTTGATGTCATGGTCATCTCGATAAACTATGGCCTTTTCATATTAAAGGTGTGCTGTCACCTGTTCCAATTTTGACACAGTTACCATGGAAAGAGAAAATTTAACCAATCACAGATTTTAAGCGGGTGGCCGCTTTTAAAAACAGCGCCCTCACATGGGCATTTTGAATACCAAGAAACGCCCCTTTGACCATGTATGGGCATATTTAGATAACAGGTGACTGTATACCTTTAAAATGAGCTTCACAGGTGTTTGACTTTTAAAAGACTTCGTTCGTGGTTGATAATTGCACGAGACAGCATTGCGTAGTCTGGTTCCCTGACCAATTTCTACCGCTGACTGAGCTGCTAACAGAAATAAGGTCAGGTATGGGTTACACGGAATTTAGGATTAGCCAAGGACGTTAAACGAAACATTTTGGAAAATTGCAAAGTGTAGGAGTTGAAAGCTTGATAAATGTACGGTCCTGCGCATGTGTGATTCTGGTAAGAGTCCGTTGGAATGTGACATTACTTATCTTATTCCCAAAGGCACAATGAAACTCAAAGACCTACGCTCTAACAATAGGTACATTGCCGAAACAAGAACAAAAACCAAAATACTCGTATCAAAGGAAAACTTCGAATTGTTTGATGAAGGCATAGTTTATCTAGAAGGCTTGACGATTGAGATCAACCACACTCTTGTTATCGGCAGAGAAAGTACATTAATACTCAAAGATTGTGACCTGCAATGCAATATAGCCTCATCCTACCAAGATTCACCAAGTTTTGCAGCTTTTCCTAAGTTTGAGAGTCATGATGTCAAAATTTGTCCAATCGCAAAAAAATATTCGTTATGGTGTTGTAAAGCGCAAATTAACATATGGAAAGTTCATGTCCAGATCTTATGAGTGTCGTTGTGAAGGTATTGATAAGGAAGAAATGTCTGGTGCTGCTCTCATCCCCAAAGATGACTTAAAATTGTTGATTACAAACTGCACTTTACGTACTGGTTCTAAATCATCAAACGGTATCTTAGCGACGCAGAAGTCGACGTGCATGATAGATAACAGTGAAATTTTCAAATTAAATTCTGCCTTAACGGTTCTCGGAGGCAACACGCTGGTTCAAAATAGTCGATTGCATGACAACGTGACCGCAATTCAGCATTTTCCCTTATCAATGCAAAGCAGATTATCGTGTGTCTCCAATAACATTTTCAAAAACGATAAATCAGGCATTAAAATCATATCTAGGTTCGAAGACGTGAAAGCTGAATATGAGCTAGATTCTAACTACATTTATAACAATGAAAATGGCTTACGTCTAGAAAGCGACGGGAGGGCAAGTGTAGAAAATAATTCATTCTATAACAATTTCAGAGGCGTCTACATCTCCGTCTGCAAGAACATAAGTATCACGAACAACAACGTGTATGAAAATAAGGATATAGGAATGTACGTTGTAAATGTCACCGACGATGCTTACTCTTCAGTGGTTGACAAAAGCAACAAATTTTCATTGAATGGTACTTACGATGTTCAACGTTCATCATTAAGAGAACTGAAACGTGGCGGTTCTCTTGATCGTGAAGACTTGATTCGTAAGAAGTTCGCTAAAAACAGAGAACCTTCTGCGGAGGAATTAGACCTTAAGTGTTGTTCAGTCTGTTTCAAGAAGATTTGCAAACCGTCACTATCGTGTGCAAACTGCCTCGCTTTGAAATTCTGTTCCGAAAGTTGTCAAATTAAGCATATCCTCGGGCAAGTTGACTACTCTACAGAGTTGAGAAAAAACTTCACTGTACAGTTTAAAGTTTAAGGGTTTCCTGAATTCAAATCTCGCGTGAAACAGGCACGCATAGTTAAAGCTCATGCACATCTGAAAGAATGTACGATAATGTTGAAAATTATAAACGGATTCCACTACGAACAAGAAGAAACAGATCAAAGGTTAAGTGATTTTTTACGCCAATCCGGAAAATCGGAACAAGGCAAAGGTGGAGTGAGATTCGGAAAATACGCCAAAAGTATATACAGTGTTGCGTCTATAATCAATAACACGCACATTAGGATATCGCTCTTTAATGTCTACGGTTCAGTCGATTAATTAAAGGTGGATTTTTCCATCGACGATTAGAGATGTTTGAAGAAACGTTTGGTAAACCATCTATGTGAGAATTATGACACTTATCCTGACCAGTCTGATGCGAAATACAGTTCCACAATGAAAAAATATCCCAGGCATTATAGAATCACTAAGTAAACGATCATATATATAACAGCCACTTGACACCTCCACGCCATAAATGTCAGAGGAATAAAAAATAATAATCAATTTAATGAAATTTAACAATTTCAAACTTTCTAGTATTCAGTCTCACATTTAGAATAACACAATATTTGTTTGTGTCTTTTCATGACAACTTGAAGATTTGATGGAGTATCTAGAGATTTAGAAGCCAAAAACTTCATCTTGTGTTCCAGTTCTCTTGTATAATTTTAATAAACGATGACAAACTAAGGTATACAATTAGAAGGAATTCCGGTAATGATAGCACTCTACCTATTGTTTAAAAGCTGCAAGGCTGATCTTTATCGGGCCTATTGAAAGAGTAGTGTACCTACACCCAGGTCTTTTTAGAGTGTACTTTCATTGCTTTGGTTTGTGACACGTTATTCTTGTATGTCATAGGGAATTTTGATCAGCAAGAGAGGTAGATTTTGATTTTCAAATAAAACCGTCTATTCTCATTCATATCACCGTGTAAATTATTTTTGCTTTCAATGAATTATGAGGTACACGAGGCGATTGAGATTCACTGTTGCAAGTTCATGTCAATATATTGAACGTCAATTTCTTTAACAGATTTCTACCACTTTATATTTAGATGAGTGAACTAATAACGATGCTCTACACAGAGCAGAATTTTCTCAATTGCCGGATTTCGTAGTCACAACATAATTATTTGTGTAGCTATCATAGAATTAATCAAACTTTACTCTAAATGAATGCACCAGACGCTAAATTTAGTTTTTATCGTAGGCGTGATAGTAATCAATATTACTTTATCTGTATCCCTCTTTGTCACTTACGAGCAACACTATATCTTCATTATTAATATTGTTGTGTAAAAAATGTATAGATAGAAGTTTGTCGAATGTTTGTAATTATCCTAATACAATAAGTTTATATTTTTATGAGTTTTAAAGAATCCTTGTAAGACTGTCGTAAAAATAAAATGTTTTCAAGGTGGTAATAGGCCTAAACGTGTGGCCAATAATTATCGCTAAATTTCACTTTTCCCATAAACGGGGAAAGTGTTGAACTTATTCTTCACAATAATGTGTTCCCTTTTGTTGAAAGCTATGTAACTGACTTTCAACACGGTTTTTGCTAAGGCACGATCAAGTGCAACTAAATGACCGACGAGAGATCATATAGTGTTATCCTAATGCGTTGTATTCATCATAATAATCAGCAATCTGACCACAAATAAATAGTTTCCTGACTAATTGATAGTTGTGGTCATATTTGAAAATACATATTTTCTAAAAAAGACGCAAAATGTCGAGATTTAATAAATAATATTAGTTAAAGTCGCTTTGTTTGATAAAATCGACTTAAAAGTCTTGTGTTACAGTAGCATAGTATAGTATAGTATAGTATAGTATAGTATATTATTACATATGTACTGCAGATTATTCTATTGTGCCCTACCGCATAAAGTTGGTATTGAATCTCAGTAATGTGCATATGAGAAAAATAGTTCCTTTTCAAAATTCAGTTTTTGGCAGGATTAATTGCATATCATATGACCACACAGTTGCTTCCTACACCCTATTAATGTTATCATAATAATACAAAATGTTAACAATAAACTCCTTGTCAAACAGCTAAAAACCTACTTACAGATTGAAGGTGAATGTCACAAGCCATCAAATAACTATGCAAATTAGTCACGTGTCCATTCAATAATTTTTCGGTATTTTCACGCTTAATTATGCAAATGAGTATCAAATTTGGCGGACTACTTTATACTTTGGTAAAAATTGTCGTCTGCTATATATTGAAACCAGCTCGATGGAGGACAGGCATTACGACTGGCAAAATTGCGAATATTTTGATCATTTGGAAAGTGAATTTTATTACGAAGACACAATGGAAACACCTTGTGACACGGAGAAACAAGTATTTTCCAGGGATTCCGCGACGGAAGCGTCCTTGACAGTGCCGTCTGGGACTGCGAGCACAGGAAGATATGCCCCTGTCAACACAGCTGATGTCGACGTCCTGGTTGGAGCGCAGAAAAACCAAAAAAGGGAAATGAAAACAAGACGTGAAGTGGCAGTTTTCAAGGAATGGCTTCACAGCATGACAGAAGAAACTCGCGAAGTTCTGAACATTCCACCATCTAAGTTAGATCAATTGCTAGCCCGTTTTTTTTCTGAGCGTACGCCAGAAAAATGGACAGGAATACGAACCGGACTCCATCTCAAGCTATCAAAAATCGATCGAACGTTACTTGCGCGACAACGACTACGGAATCAGTATAATTAGAGGTGAGCAGTTCAGAAAGAGTAGGGAAGCCCTCGCTGCTAAGAGAAAACAACTGAATGCTGCTGGAAAAGGCAACTTGCCCAAAAAGGCCCGGACTGTGACAGAGGTCCATGAAAAAGCAATGAGGGAAGCAGGTCAGCTGGGTACACACAGTCAGACCGCGATCCTGAACACCGTGTGGCTGAATAACACCAAGTTTTTCGGTCTCAGGGGGAGTAATGAACATCGTCAGATGAAATGAGGAGACATCCAAATATCCAGAGATGAAAGGGGAGAGTATTTATTGTACAACGAACGCCTGACGAAGACCAGAAAAGGCGAGCCCGGCAACACACGTCAGTTTGCTCCGAAGGCTTACGCTACTCCGTCAACACCCGATACCTGTCCCGTCGTCGCGTATAAAGCATATGCTTCAAAACGTCCCGAGTCCATGACGGTTGAAGATTCTCCGTTCTACCTTGGAATTGAATACGTCAAAACCAACCTAGATAAAAACGTGTGGTTCAGGAACCAACCAATGGGTGTCAACAAATTAAATAACATCATGAAATCAATGGCAAAGGCAACGGGACTCACTGACAAATTGAGTAATCACAGCGCTCGTAAAGCCTGCGTACAACGATTGCTCGATGCCGGCGTTCCACCAACTGTGGCTTCACAACTAAGCGGGCACAAAAATCCAGCATCACTCAACCGTTATTCTGTGGCTAGTGCAGACCAGCAGTGTCAGATGAGCAACATACTCGCCGGGACACAACCCGCATTTGATCCGCGACCGACCGCGACCGGAAGTACAAGCCTGATGCCAGCCGAACATACACCGCGACCGGTGGCCGGTCCTTCGTATGCTATTCGAGGTCCTATGTCGTCAATGCATCAAAATGCCCTCCATCAGTTGCCGCAACTACCAGGGATGTTCTCAAATGCACAAATCAGTGGTGGATCGTTCAACTTTACCTTTGACATCACCGGAAATAGCTCCCTATCTCAACAGTCTTCACCTGTATACAACGTAGCTGCAAAATTGTAGCTCTACGGTGAGGCGGTCGGTGAGTTTTGGTTTTTGCGACATCGCTCACCAGTAGAGCTACAATGCCGAAGGCCCTGTAGCATACAAAATAAGCGCGCCACACATGGCGCGGCATTTTCATGTAAAATCCCACATATTTACGGCATTTGGTCGTACCGATTTATCACTATTGAAGACTAAACACTATACTACACTAACCTTGTCGTTTATGGGGTTTGGTATTTGCACAGGGGGTTGTCTACATGTCCGTCCCCACGGGTGGGTAGGTGTTTCGTTGTATCGCTAATAAAGATATATTCTATCAACCTTTGGTGTTTCGGTCTTAACTTAGCACTGCCCTCGACAATCTTGCGTATACGTTTTATCAACATGCTGCGTCTATTATCTGATGAGTTTGAGTGCCTAATTTGCCAAAGTAATCAAGGGTAAATTACTAATCTGTGGACGCTCTCACCGGATTATCACCGGATTAAATTTGACAAAGTCAACAACGAACGCACCAGCAAGGACCTTGCTGGTGCGTACGTTGTTGACTCTGTCAAAGTTAATCCGTTGATAATCTGGTGACTGCGTCCTCAGATTAGTAATTTATCTCGTTTACTTTGGCAAATTAGGCACTCAAACTCATCAGATAATAGACTAAATTACTACCCTTGCTTGCCTTGGCGAATTACGCAATCAAACTGGTAAGATAATAGACGCAACACAGTGACAAAACTTCGCTAAAGATTGTCAAAGGACGAACGAAAAAAGAAATCGTTACAAAACCAGCGCTAACATAAGGCAAAGACACCAAAGCTGCAAAGAAAGGTTGGTAATATAACTCTTTATCGGCAATATATATCATAGTAAAACATATTAAAATAAAATAAACCATAGCAAGAAGAACCCTGTCCTTAGACAAGACACCCCTACCAATGGGGACTGACTTTGTTGCAATTCCCTGTGGTATTTGCACAGACACGTCGATCGCGTTCCATAAACATTGAGTGTGTTTCTGGGAGTCGCCATTACCGGAAGTTGGTAATGGCGGCTCCAAGAAATGTTTTTGGAACGCGATCGACGTATTTGAACAAATACCAAACCCCATACACGACAAGGTTAGTGTAGTACAGTGTTTAATCTTCAGTAGTGATAAATCAGTATGACCAAATGCAGTAAATATATGGGATTTTACATCAAAATGCCGTGCCATGAGCAGCGTGCTTATTTTGTTATGCTTCAGGGCCTTCGGCATTGTAGCTCTACTTGTGAGCGATGTCGCAAAACCCAAAACTCACCGACCGCCTCACCGTAGAGCTACAATTTTGCAGCTAGTATACCACGTTGCATCGCCTCCAGCCAAACGTCGCCGACCTGCAGTGATCTACTCTGATTTCGACTCAGATTGAATGATTCAACCGATAACATAATTAGACTTACTCGTTTTGAAGTTTTACTCATTGTTCTTGTTCCAGTGTACATGAATTTCGATTATAATGATATAAAATACGAACGGTTTCAGTTGAAAACATTTTGTAGTATCATTTATGTGAGAGGCTGATGACGTTGTTTGAGTGTTACCAGCTGGGGGCGAATAACTCAATTGGTTAAGTAATATCCATCCGCTAACCCAAAGAATTTACTTGTTCGACGAAGTTACCAACGTGTGAAATTTGGGAACATATGTAATAATAACAGAACTTCATGACCTTGCCTTGACGTTTGTATGGTACGGAAGTTATTTTCACTCGCGATGTGGTGTATCCTTGCTGTATTTTCACTCGCTTCGCTCGTGAAAATACGGCCGCAGGATACACCGCATCACTCGTGAAAATAACTTCCGTACCATACAAACGTCAAGGCAAGGTCATGAAGTTCTGTTATAGTATAGTATACAGGGGTTTCATTAGTTTTGAAGTAGGGGGCTAGAATGGAAAAGTAGGCGGCTTCCGGCTGCCATGACCGCAAAGTGGTCGTCGTCGGGGGAGGGTACGGGAGGGGGTGTTCCCCCTCCCGGCCGAAGGCCTGAAACCCTGAAAAATGAGCTAAAATTTACTTTTTACAGCTTACAGTCACTTGAATTTCTAGTATTTTCAGGAGAATTGTCAGCAGTGTTCCAGGGCAATTTGTGTTAATATCATAAAAGCCATTTTCCTGGGAAATTAGGCCTAAATATGATAGTTCATAATTAAAAATGATAAAATGTGGTGATGTTGACGATAATTTGAACAGAGAAAACTGAAGTCTTTAGAGCCTCTATGCTTTTAGGAGGTAAACTATAATAATTCACTATTATTAATGATATAAATTTGATATGTACAGTGTTACACCTAGACAGGGGATAGGGGATTCCCCCTCTGTTGAAATGTTGGCACCCCCGATTAATTTGTCAAGGGGACCACTCCCCACCTTCCATGAAATGGTGCCAGTCACACCGTAGAGGTACAAGTAGAACACATGAACTGGTGAAATGCCCCCGAAATTTTCTGGTAAAGGGGGAAAATCCCCCTTGTTGATGCCATCCTGGATGAAACACTCATATTTTAAGCACAGTAAATTAGAAACATTTCATTAATGCATAATGTTAGGCTTAAAATTAAGAACCCTGATGTTTAGTATGGAAATCTGTAGATGAAGAACTTTTAAACCACTGGGGAGGTAAAAAGGATAATTTATATAACGAATAAAATGATAAAAAATTACAATCACTACCATATTGCGCAAATAGAATAAAAAATCCTGAAGGTTATTTGACTATATGGGTATGTAAAGTAAGAACCTTGATATTGGATATGAAAATTTGTACGTTCAGAAGCATACATTTGGATTTAACCTGTCGATCGCTTTTGAAGTGAATTTAGAGGTATGATCGTATTGTAACCACTCTGGGCGACGTTCTTAATGGCGTCGATAGACCAAAGAGCAGTACATATCATACATTCAGCTGGTTGTACTCCTTCACAATTACGCCTACTGCAGTGCAACGCACATCGGCTTACTAAAATTCCAACTGTAATCGAAAAGTTTTTCGTGAGAAAAAAATCAGGTCATTGCCTTCAAACACAGTTTAAATCCAGGTAAATTATCCTTCTTTCGTTTCTTGGTCCACTTCAAAACCGAGGATCGTACAGCGAAGCTTTACCTTGCGATCGCTTCCGTCTTCATCTGTTCATCGACCATTTTGAGTTGAGCTAACGACGGCCGACAGGTGTAGTATGCACGTTTTCATTAGCGTATATAAAGGTAACCAAATAGGAATCAGCAATTCAGGTAGCCAATAGAATCGTCAATTGCAATTCCGATTTTTATTGAGGCAGTATACGCAAGACCGTGGTGCATCATAGTACAAGGCGATCATAGTAGTCGCTCGTCTTCTGAATTTTGTTTCACATAAAAGCCGTTGAAAAGTTTGATTACACAGCTTATGAAACTTGTCCGTATCATTTCAGAAGGTAAAAAATATTTTAGCTATGAAAGAGTTCAAATTTCCAAAAAAGTAGCCGGCGAAATCGTGAGAATAACCGGTCAATTTCGCCGGCTGCCGGCTCTTAATGAAACCCCTGCAGTATAGTATGGCATAGTATAGTATAGTATAGTATAGTAAAGTATAGTATAGTATAGTATACTATAGTATACTATAGTATACTATAGTATAGTATAGTTGTATAGTGAAGAGCAGTGTGGTGTAGTACAGTGAAGTGTTATGAAATGGAGTGTTGAGTTCGATTTTCGACACCAGCCTCCAAGAAATTAAGCAAAAACAAATGAAGCAAATACTCACTTTCCTCCACCATGGTGCAATAAGCTGAAGAAATTTGGAGAGCAAAGTATAGCGTAAAGCATGAATCAAAAGAATACATCGGGGGACTGAGAAAGGCATGCGCAGAGGGCAATAATTTAAAAAATTAAAGATTCATATGTTTGACGCAAACCCCATTTAAAACCCTGTTGGGTGACCAGCAAAGCTACAAGCGAGCTAAGTATGATGTCAGAAAAGCTATATTATCAGCTAAACGGCACTACAGAGACAAACTTGAAAATGATTTTACATCAGGTAATCCCAGAGACCTGTGGCAAGGAATTCAAAGGATAGTTAATATCAGACAATATCAAAATCGACAGCAACCGCTAACAAGGGCCTCAAAGATGAATTAAATGTTTTCTATAGTCGTTTCGACATCCCCGACAACGCTCTGAGAACTCAGAAAATCAATGACCACAGACCTGTTGCGTTAACCTTCGTCATCATGAAAGCATTTGAACGTCTGGTTTTACAGTACATAAAGTCTGCTCTTCCTTCTTCATTGGACCCTTATCAATTTGCTTACCGCAACAATCGTTGTGTTGAAGATGCTGTTTCTATTTCTCTCCACAATGTACTTAGTCATATTGAAAAGGCCAATTCTTATGCCAGAATGCTCTTAATCGATTACAGTTCCGCTTTTAACACCATTTACTTTGCCTTGGTCTCGATAACTCACTTTGTAACTGGATTTTGGATTTCCTACCTAACCGGTACCAAATCGTGAAATTAGGGTCGTCACTTTCAGACTCTATCACTTTAAATACAGGTGATCCTCAAGCATGTATCCTCTCCCCTATTCTATACTCGCTTGTTATACATGATTGCGCCTCATCCAATGACAGTTCTCTGATCGTCAAAGGTGACATGACTACCGCGGGTTCATTCTCGACTTAACAATGAAACAGCATACCGAGACCACTGATGAACTAGTCACGTTTGATTGGTGGGAACATAATAATATGCAATTGAATATAGACAAGACAAAAGAGATGATATTTGACTTATATATAGATCAATCACATACCATTAAAGATTCTCGGCAAAGATGTTGAAATTGTTCACGCATTTAAATTCCTGCATGAGCACGCTGCTATCAAACGACTTGAAGTGGGATAATAACGTCGACCACATTGTCAAAAAAGCACAACAGCGCCTCTATATCCTTCGCCGTTTGAAAAGCTTCGGTGTTAACAAAATTATACTTAAGAAATTTTACCGGGCTTTTGTCGAGAGTGTTCTTACATTTTCGAGTACGGTTTAGCACAGTGGTACTACTCAAAAGGATCGCGCCAAACTAAATCGGATTGTTAAGACAGCATCTAAAATCATTGGTGATGATCTTCAGTCGCTTGAGTCGCTTTTTAAGACCCGCGCCATTAGGAAATCAAATTCCATAATTAGACTCGTTACTCATCTAGCACATACAAGATTTGATTTGTTACCGTCAGGCACCAGTTGTAGATCCATTAGGAAAAAAACCAACCGTTTCAAAAATAGTTTTTATCAAACAGCTGTTCGACTTCTAAACGAGTTGTAGTGTTACGTTTGGTGTCTCTTTTAGCCAGTTCATGTGTTGTATGTAATTTGTTTATGGCTGAGGTCTGCTGATCCAACCGAATTCCGTTGTATTTTTTATGCAAATGGTGATATTGTCTTGTTGTAGTTATTATTATTATTATTAAAAGAAGATGGGCTGTTAATGATTAAAGGCACGAAACAGGCGTATTTGTATAAGTCGATGTCAATGTTGAATCCCCTCAAGATGCTGTCGTTTTTTCTAATAGTATCAAGTGATTCTGTATTTTGTTATTATCCATCACATTATCTATATAGATTTTTTTTTTTGTCTTCTCAAGGTTTTGGAATTTGGCTGTTCCCGCTGTCCCTGATGGGAATAATCAGGGAGTATTTCGTGGAGCGTCTCCCTCTAGCGGTCGCCTTATCAATGGCAGGAACTGGTGCCGGGCAGTGCATCATGTCTGTGTCGTCACAAATGTTGCTTGACCAGTACGGTTGGCGTGGTACACTACTTATTGTAGGTGCAATAAATTTGAATATCTGTGTCGC
>LD345400.1:48081-58728 GCA_001465055.1 Ptychodera flava | reverse complement strand
CTTGGGCCGAAACGACTTGGTGCCGAAACGTCCAGAAACCGTCTGGATAAGCTGCCATAACTCTAACTTTTGGGTTGCCCGATGTGTTGTGACGGTTGCATGTATACATACCCTTCGCTGTTACGTTTCAACATTGTTCAAGTTGTTCGTTAAACTGTTTTCAGTAAAATAATGTTACCTCGTACAATCCGAATATGTAGTGTAGGTTTATTCAACGGCACATTGTATTTTGCTGTCAGTTTTTTCATCAATCGAGTGCGGAAGTGAAATTACGCACTCAAATCCAGCCATTACGCAATTTTATCAGACTAATGCGTATGCCGTACGCAAGGAGAAAAAAGTCACCTCGAACACTGTGTACATATGAGAAATTCCTCAATTACGATTGGCTATATTTCGAATTTCGAAGGGTACTATGGTCAAGTATCGTTGTCTTCATTATAGGGACCTAAGGGATCCGACGAACGATTAATGTATGGGACAATATTCTAAACTCATATTATGTAAGCTAATGTTCCATCTATATACAAAAACAAAAAACAAAAAACAAAAGAAAAACAAAAAAAGACGAATCAAAAGTCTATCATAAGAGTGAGCTTCAAAAGTCATCGAAAAAGTGAGCATACAATTCCACTTCAAGGTTAAAAATATTGCAACAAAATATTGAAGCCAACTGTGACGTAGTGTCATGTGATTATTATTCATGAGCTGTCATTACTATTCATGAGGGCATGTATATCTCTCTTGGCCCACGTGTACTCAAGTCAGTCTCCAGCTTACCATCACTCTATGTACGTAGCTTAGAGCTTAGTGTAATAAAGTAGCATCTTAGATTATATTGTACTCGCTGTTTCCAGTCGTCTTTACATCCCTTCATCATTGGAATACTAGCCTTGCCGGCCCCGACACGCTACCACATAACCGTCAATACCAACGTAACCACGGTTATATCACACCAACACTGTATTGTCAATGGTTAAGGCGATACCGAAGGATTCAAAGCGCGCCTCGGTTGTTATCGCCGGCAACGTTCAAAACGCGCACTTCAGCACGTGCAAAATCTTACCGTTCCGTTGTTTTCTATGGATTTTCGACTCCTGGTATTTTGAAAATGCTCAAAATCTTTCAACTCTCTCAATTGTAAACCAATTTAGCTGACTTTTGGTAGGGTTATTGAGTCATACAGGAGAATACAAATAAGCATGCGTTTCTAAAAACTCCGGATCGTTTATGAGATATCGCCGTAAAGCCCTTCAAAATTTCACAAAATGATACAGTAGACATTTTCCTCTTCAAAAATAATTTGTACTTAAACAGATAACCAAATCCATGCTAGGGGCTCTAAACAGGTATCTCATGTGTTACATTCTGAAATTTTTGAAAATTTGGTGCAAATGTGTAGCAGCTGAAACGTTTTAAAGTAGAGTTGTGAAAATTTGTATATCTGTGACGTCACTGACCAATCGCGCGACAAACCTGCGTCTTTTGAAATCGTATGGTTCTTTAAATCTCTATTATGCAAAGAAAACCATGAAAACTTTGCATTTTGATTGTGTTTGGAAATTACACTTAGCAACCGTTGCTTAGCAATTTGAATTCTTTGGTATCGCCTTAAAGATATTTGTTACAAAGTTGCCAATAAACTTGCTAGCTCTAGAGAGTTACCTTAGACATTTCAAGCAGGCAGCAACAGACTAGGCTCCAAGCCAAGCATTCAATATTGCTATGAGTAGTACACGTGTTTTTAATCTGCTTCAAATAAAGTGAAAGTCAAATTCGTTCTTTATAACAACAAAATCTAAAATATTCCTGACGTTGTCAATTAAAATTTTGAAGTTCGGAAGGCACATTAACATATCATTGTATGGATCAACAGAAAATAATGCTATAATTACAATTTAAGATTCACATGTTTCAATCGACAACTTATGAACTTAAAATTAGCACTATGAATTTAAAACGGAGGTCATTTCTGGTATTTTCAACCATAAAGGTCTTCCAATTGAATCGAGAAAAAGAACAGTCTGTGTCTTCTATCATGAACTGGTTGCGTTCAGTAGTGATAGGAAATAGGAGCCACAAATAGGCCACCATACTATTATAGGCACCAATAGGTCTACTCTGACCTGTCCGTGCTTGTGATTCCTCTACCTTACATAGGCATGGGTGTTTGTTCAGCCTTTGTAATTAAAACTGATGGGTTACTCACTTAGCATTCATGATTTAATACCATACGGTCAGATCACTTGATTTCTCGCTACCCCAGCAAGGAGATCTTCATAAGCAGTACGACAGCCTCTATAAAGGTAAGCATGTTTTACTTACTTTATGCAACTGTAAAGGGAGAGTAAATTCAGAAACAGCACAAAGAACAAAAACGAACAGAAAGATATACGATCAAGAAGCAGCTTTCGTATACCAAGCAGAGTGAACTCTAATTAAAATTCTTTGTTCGCCGTCCGCGTGCTGGTAGGTTTTCAGAGAAAGTAAGAAAACAAACACTATGTTAACAGTATTTCTAAAAAATATTATTTGTCAAAAAGAAACTAAATGAAAACTGAGCTTATGTTAATAAACTGGTGTTTTCTATCATTCTGTGTTTGTTTTTCCCTAGCTGGCTGGAAGGTTTTTCAAAAATCCAAGGACGGCCAACAAAGAATTTTCTTCAAATGACGTAAAGGTGAAAAGCGATACCTGTTGGTTATGGTTGTTAGTATTGCACAAAGAAACATACATGTATGGGGTTGCATTGTATGATTTCATCGAGTTCAACATATATTGACTTGCAATCCAAGGGACGATGGTAATGAAAAGCTAAAGCGGATAAATTTTTCTGTCGCTGCTGTCTTTGTCGTCATGTCAGCGCTTGTTCAAATTGTAGGCAATGTACTACTTCAGAACTGTCGCCTGTGATGAAACATCATGATAAGTGTGCCTAATTTTTGAGGTCAAAGTTTACAGTGTATATCAAATAAACTAGCGACACTTTTGCAAAAACTGTATCTCAAGTCTATGGTTAATGCCTCTGATGCTTGCGATTTCAAAGACTTTCAATGTCAAAAGTAGACATCGCTAGACTTATCATACACCCTTTTCACAAGACCGAGGGACTGTCAATTGTCGAACAGACTGCCGCACACTGTTATGACCCGAGTAATCGAACAACAATAAACGTCACACAGTAATAACATTATCAAACTGTCTGTAACTTCGATATTTTGTGTGGTATTTTTTTATGATGAGTATTTTACTCGACTTTATTCATTATTACGTCGTATAGTGATGTGTCCATGTAACATTCGTATACCGTTCTGTGGTTGCAAAAAGCGTGACGGCGACCGTGTCACTTAATCCGCAGTGGGGCTATATCTCCATGGAAGGGGGTTTTGTGAACGTCCAATGAGAACAAAGTCGAAGCTCAGCGGTCAACATAGGTTAGGACCTTTAGAATAGGATGTGGTGGAAGAGTGAGAGTGAAAAGTACGTTCCAGAGTTCCGAATAACGTATTTAAACATACATAACGTTACACTGAATCTCCGGTGAACACTTTTGCTAGACTCAGAATCACTGCGTGGTTCTGGAACATGTATATACCAACTCTGAACTATATTTTCAGTTGTGTAACTTGTTGGATTTATGTGGATGACTGATGGATGTTCGCAATGTCATTGCAGTCTCGGTTCAGTAAAACTTGTTCATGAGCAATCGGCGCACAGTTGTATTTCTGCCAAGATGTCACTTCCCATCATACGCAGCAGGCACGGCTCTCTCTCTGTAGGGACAGATGTCGATATCGCTCTTAATTTCCGGTAAAACTACTCAACTTAAATGCAGTGTCTTAAAAACTGAAAATAATCAACAATTGTGAAAATGACTCGACGCTTCGAAGATTTGAGAGCCCTGCTCGCTCAGATGATGGTGTTTGTAAGTCGTTCCGGTTACATAATGTGCATTTTATGTTAAAATATAATATTCTATCAGTATTCCTAAAGCAAAAGCAGAATAAAAGTGTTGGTCAGTGTTGGTTCATATTAAAACCTTGATTGAGGATTGTATTTTATGCTAGAACAAGGCAAGGTCAATAGATTTGCTAGATACTCACAAATGTTTTGATTTATAACTTTGGTAAGTGCTGTGGCTTACCATAAAAGTCATTGTTACGTCTATCATGTTGTGAAACCTTTATTCCCTTTTCGTTTTGTTTCCATTTATTTATTTTATGACACAACAGAAAGGAAATGCAAATTGGCATCAACTCAGTTTAAATTCTAAAATTATTGTTAAATTTGGTGTAAACCATGTTAATGTCGTCATACTTTGAAGAACAGTGATACATTTAATCCATATCGGGTATTACATAGCCTAAGATACTCTTATCATCCACCGCCATGTCAAACTTAAAGATTGCCAGCGAATAATTGACATTGTCACGGAACAATAAGATCCAGCTTGAAAAGATATATATATATATATATATATATATATATATATATATATATATATATATATATATATATATACATATATATATTGTCATGTCCAATATGTAAAATTTGTATCAACGTCTTCATTTGTTACATAATCATGCTTGGCCAGCATTATACAGGGTGAATACACCTTAACAACTTGAAGTTTCTGGTTTATTTTTGATTTTTCATATTGAATAACGTTTTTTGTGACATCATTGTCTCTGAGGTCGGGTGATGTAAGGGTCAATCTTGTTATTGAGGTACTCACCATCACATTTGCATAATGAAATATATTACACTTATGCTGATTTTTACAAGTTTGTTGGGTTAATACATTCTGACCCACATTCATTTCACTTGTCAGCGAAGCCCCAACCAGCATCAGGTCTGCTCGAATTACATCATTGGGTTGAAGATATATGGAGTTTTTTACAGCCAAGTAAGAGCAAGAAAAGGCTATGGTTGACTTGGCTTTCCGTCGTTACGGTCTTTGTTGTCAGGGCTGTTCCGCTTTCTGCCTTTATTGTGTTACTGCTGTGCCTGTTAAGGTGTACCTTTGTCAGTAGTGTGCCAAGGAAGTGTAGTCAGAGTTGACAGCTATATCAAATAGACCAGTGCATTGTTTGTCAGCCATTTCTTCAATTAAGACTGGAGGATACGGCTGCACTATAGTTGAGTTGCTAGATAGTTGTTTAAACATCCGCTGTCGACAGTCCTTGGTCAACTTCACTTTCTCAATTTGCACAAGGCGAGGGAAGTCAAATCATTAAAAAAAACTAACGACTGAAAATTGTCATGTGTAACCTTATATCACCATGCATTTCATTCTGAATAATCACTGCGGGTTTTGTATCAGGTCTTCACTCATACCGTTTGTATAATGTGTACTATTTAGTTCATTTCTAATCTATTCAATATAGATCTAAGACCAGTTTAAATATAGTAATTGTCTCTTTGTGTCTCTCACTTGACTACAGTAGTCCAGCTTTAGCTCTGCTGTCAACGACCCGGAGTTTATATGACAGGTGGATGTGATCCGTCAACTTTTTACTTATGTGTTTTTTGTATGTATGTATGTATGTATGTATGTATGTATGTATGTATGTATGTATGTATGTATGTAGGCAATAGCTTATTTTAATGCTAAAATGATAGGAGATCATTGTGATAACATTGCGGATGATGACCAAGGAAATTATTTAAGCAATAAAGCACACTCAGCGACGGTATACCAAGAGATTTTGACCAGTTCACGACATATATGCACGCGTGATAGCGAGTGCATATATGAAGTGAACTGGTCAAAATCGAGTGGTATACCGTTGCTGGTCGGGATTTATTGCTATTATATCATAACAGTATATTGAAATTGGGGCATGAAAAGTAAAACAATTGTTTTTGCTCAAGCTGAGAGCTCGAGCGTAAGCCAGCCGTGGTATATCGCCAATATACCACGGTTGTTTTCGCGTGTCGACCAATCAGATCGCCGCATTTGCGCCATCAATAAACTTGTATAATATAATATGGCATATTGCACGACGTGAAGTGGAGGGCGATTCGTGGCCCTATTGTCCTGTAGAGTGTATCCTTTCTTGCATTTTTGTATATTTAATTGTTACATATTACATATGCATGACTGTAGCGTCAGATTGGCCAAAAGCAAACGCTATTTTGCAACGTCTACAATTTTATTCTGATTTATCATGCAACAGTAGAATGGTATTTTGGGCGTATTCTTATAAGCTGCGCTACTACACACACACATATACACACACACTGTGCAAGAGTCTAATGGGTCCCTTGAAACTGACGAACACTGAATGCGTAGAAGCACCCTCTAAACATTTTCGATTTATGACTCCAGTCAATGTTATGGAATGTTCGTTATGCATTACTATGTATTTTATGGCACATATTAATGTACTGTTTTACTGAACTTGTTGGTGTTTTTTGACATAAGCCTATTTCTAGAGCCTGAGTTGGGTTTGAAAATGATTAACGTGCATCAATGTATACCTGATATAGTGTACATTATACAAATGCATACTGTAAAAACAATGTCTCTGGCATGCGTTTTTAGCAAATTTAGCTAGAGTCAAGGGCTCCCTTCTTTGAGATGCAGCTAATTTAAACATTTTCCTACATCAACCATGGTCAAGTGCATTGTGAACTACATTAGGAACTCGCCAATTCAGTTTAAACTCCCATTTACTAAAAAAAAACCCCGAGGCAAATTCAACGGGTTTTGCCTATTTCATTTCGACCCAGCATACCTCCATAGTGTCGTTTTTATAGAAATCAGATGTACTTTTTTAATGGATTCAGAAAAAAAAATTCAGGTTGAAATTGATAAAAATTAAACCCGTGACATTAAAACTTATGCCAATTTGTTTAAAACCAAATTGATTTTGATGGTTATTTTTTAAAGCAACAACAGCTCCTTTCACGTGAATATTTGAAAAACCAATTACTTCATCCCGAAAATAATTAGCATGTATGTATATGTGAAGAAAATCGCTATCACTTTTGCGAGAAAGTTTCTCGTGCTCACGGAATAACATCTCTCGCGCATGGAAAATATCTCGTGCGCACGAGAAAGTTTCTTGTGAGCACGAGATGTTATTCCGTACGCACGAGATAATTTTTTTCCGCTTTACAGAATGTCCCTTACAGGCTTTCATGAATCCATATAGTGGATCCATTGAGTACAAAACTATGATGTCCCCTACATAACGGACAAGGTCTGTGCCTACATGGATTGTTAATACTAGAGGAAATGCTTTTGGGTCCGTTTCTGTTCTCTAAAAAAATGCCACAAACTTTAACTAGGTGCTAATTGTATGCATTCAATCTCTCATTAGAGAACTATAATTTTCATGTTTTTCTGATGCACCGTAGGTACTATGTTGTTGTTCCATTTCACCATGTTACTCTGCACCACAATGGAGGGAAACACTGTGGACGAACACAAATCACCATACACAGACTTGTTTCACTGCAAAGTTTGCAAGGACCAAAGACCAAAGGTGGCCTCGGCTACTTCTTTGGGGTCTACCACACGGGCTTCTCCACTCTGGGTGGAGGGGCTTAGCCCTGCGTACCGTTTTGTGTTCTCGGTGTTATAACGCCGAGAACACACAGCACGGTACGCAGGGCTAGGCTAGTACATACGGCTACGGCGTAATCATAGCCAAGCATTATTGACTTATATTGATATACTCTTGGGGCTAATAGGGCTAATAGCTGACTGTCGCGCATCGGTTGATATCGTGACAGAAAATTACTTTAATAGTAATCTCCCTGGTTTTATTTTTTGGGGGGTCACGCGTACGTTAGTCCAAGGAGGTAAAAATATTTTCTTCTAACGCCTTGGTTAGTCATGAAGCCAGGAGCGGAGATAGTACCTCAATGCTATACGGCAAGCATTGTGGATTATCTTGGTCATTGCATGCTCTCTGTGTTTCGAATGTCATTAAACACGGCTCTGCAAGGTCTGCATAATTTTCCTTGTTTGATGAACGTTAGTGTTGTAATTGTAGGGAAATTGGGGAACCAAGAAATTGTCTTGCTTTATTCGGAATCGTAACTGTCTTACAAAGAGCATGGAGCTAGCCCCAAAGGGTAATTTTAATTCGCTGTCCGCATGTGAGGGTTGTCAACCTGATGTAATAGCCATTCCCCAGATTGTAAATCGATAAAGTGTGTGCGTAAACAAGAAAAGTAAACTCATGAATTTTAATAGACGTGGTGGGAATTGCCGATTTGGCCCAAGTAGGCCATACACACCACGTCTAAATCTGTGTGGGGAAAAGCTGTCATGGCAAATTTTGCACGGTGACCCCTGACTTTTATTCTTGATTTGGTAAAGGAATTGTTGAAATATTCATAGAGGAAAGTTTGAGAAAAAATTTACTTTAAGTCTTTCACTTTCGAGGTGCATACTACCGTAAGATGAGACTGTGTATTTTATCATTGTAAGCTTAGTTACATTCAAATGTACATTAAAGGTAAAAGGTGTCACAAACAGGCCACCACACAATGTTGTGTGTCTACTTGTACTTTGGGCTCAGATTTCGTGCGTATACCCTGTCTTAGATGGGCACATGGGTAGGACCTGCCTTTGTGACTTAAGTGGATAGGATTCTTATTTGATATTTACATTTCAATACCAAACGAACGGACCAGCAGCTTGTCTAAAATCGTACAGGCATAATCTTCATGTCCTCCGTGCTCAGGTAAGCACGTTTCTTCTACTTTATTGAACGTCAAAATCCTGTGTTACTTCCGAAAAAAGGCCACCTGAAACAATACAACTAGGAAATATTAACAAATATGCATAAGGTCAGGAATCATCGTTCACGTGCATGGTTAAGACAACACAAAACATTGTTCAATGCCTAGTTAACAAACCTCCTAACCTTATTTGTTTCATAGAGAAAGATAGATAGAGTCGCAACGGGTATTGTTTAAGGCGTGAAGCGGTTACGTAAACCATCCATGTTCGCCTCGCCTCAGGTTGCTCTCGCCTCTCTTTTCCGAAGAGTGCCGACCATGAATCCTTCGGTAATTTTCGGATTTTCGCCAATTGTTAAGCGAAAGTATGTTCGGCAAAGTTTGTGTTGTTGTTTTCGTGTGGTGCTGAGCAGAATTGACGTGCTGGCGAAAACGGGAGTGTTTTGAGCTTCAGGAAAGTGATTTTTACCGTTTTAAAAGTTTCTCTCATATTTTTATGAATATATAATGAGTATGTTTGAACCAAATTTGAAAGTCTTTTATCGATACTGTCTGGTTTTACTCAATGGTTTACGGTCAGTCATACCGTCTTTCACACGTGCGTCAAGGAAGGACATGTTTATGAAACTGCTGGCGTGTTATGTTTTGATTGGCGTGAAGCAGTGTTTCTGGCCTGAGAGCTCACAAAGTAACTATGGTTGCTACGCGACTGGCAGTACGATGCCATCTCGTCGTATGTTTCGCATAATCTCGTGTAATTATCAACCACAAAGAAAGCCTCCAAAAAGTTTAACAACTTTGAAGCTCATTTTAATATGAAAAGCCAATAGTCTATCGAGACGACCATGGAACAAAAGGCATGCAGGCGTTACCACTCTGTCTATGTTTATCTGTGTTTGTGTCTAACGCTCATTTGCTGTCAAAGGAGGAGAAGACTTGATATAAGTGTATTTTAAAATCGCTAGACTTGCTTGATTAACCATATTAGAACAATGGGAAATCTACAGTTTGTTTTACACTCACTCTGTTTTCAAAAAAAACCGGTAAGGAATGTAAAACACGGGGGGGGGGGGTTTCCGATCACACACGAAAAGCAATCATCACTCTGGTGGAAAAACAACGGACGGCTACAGTACAGGTAATGCTAGTAGCTGATTATATTGTGCTTGAAACCGGAGATCTGGAACCGGGTCAATTCGTCTGCGTATCGCCGCTTATCTGATAAACACAATTTCATTTTTTTTTTGAACAGAAACACAACTACGATAAGACAGAAGTGCATTTAACTTCAGAATCGCAGAGCTACGAAACTGTTGTTCCATCACGTGTTTACATTTTTGGTCACTTAATGTTGAAGCTAGTTGAATGGCCGAGTGTTCATTATCGTATTTGGAGATCCGGGGAAGACAAATCTCTGAAATGCTAATAAATGATACATTTTTATATATATTGTTACGTTACTGCTAGTTTCTTAGCCTCATTGGTTTTACTAGAGTTCAATAATCTTCTTCCTCTTCTTCTCAGGGGCTAAAACCCTATAGGGCTTGGCCCTATTGTATTTACTCGGGATCTTTTGGGGCCCAAGTCGACCAGCTGGTCCCTATTGTTATAGCTCGAGTTTTACTCTTTAGGGGCCTAAGCCCTCATTGACGAGGCCCCTATTGATATTGCTTGAGCTTTCGCTTCAACTTCAGTGTCATAGCCATTTTGCAGTTTTTGCTGTTTTTTATAGTGCCCAACTTTGCTTAGTTTTTTCAGTAATTGATCATCATTTGCTATTACGCATTTATCTGATTTCAATTATGCTTTTCGTCTCAAAATTTGAAATGATTTGATATGTTTAAGAAAGAAGGGGACATTCAATGGCGCTTTCTTCATGGTGCCATTTCGACAGGTGTCTATTTGCATTCAGCAGGTTACAAAGACAATGGCAACTGCCCCTTT
>LD345400.1:35453-47552 GCA_001465055.1 Ptychodera flava | reverse complement strand
TTCAGATTTAATTGGTTTCCTTCCCCATGTTGCAAGTGATATAGCTACCTGTTTGCCCTTTCACCAGTTCTCTCCGTCTCGCTCCAGCATCAGTATCATAGCCATTTGCAGTTTTTGCTGATTTTTTTTTACAGTCCAATTTTGTTAAGTATTTTCAGTAATTGACCATCATTTGCTATAAAGCATTTGTCAAATTTCATTTTTGCTTTTTGTCTCAAAATTTGAATTGTTTTGAAATGTACTTGTCTGTACAGGAGACTATTTTTAGTAATAAACGTTTATTTGAAAAATCAAAAATCTTCTTCTTCTTCTTCTGCCGTTTTTTGTGCACCTTAATCTCAGAAACTGCTCCTTGTAAACTTCTCAAACTTGGTACAATGTTAGGGGTCAATGAGAGGCAGTTCATATTACCCTTCAATTTCTAATTTGTCATGTGACCTAGCTGCCATTTGTTATGAAAACAAGGTATTCAATCTAATTTACATAAAACTTGACTTATCGAAATTCAAAAATTTTATATGCCATACTACCTTGATACTACATACCATATTTAAAGAAAATTGACCACGCGGTTTTTGAGAAAAAGATTTTTAAAATATTATTTTTCTGATTTTTAAATGACCTTCGACCTGTCCTGTACCTATGCAGCCAAGCTATGTCTATTCTGGCCTATTTAAGAGTCGGATAGGGTTATTTTCTAATGAACAGTGACGGGTAGGAACTAGCATGTTCCTGCATCTCATTATTTTTGCACACATCTAATTCTGGCCTTCCAAATACATCTACAGGTCTGATTTTTTGTACACAGGGACAAGTATCGGAGTAAAGTGGCTTGAATAAAAAGTGTCATGACCAGCAAATCCTATACCTCATTAATTATGCAAACATCTCATTTCGGGCAAGCAAATAAAGTTAGGGGTCTGATATTTGGTACACAGGGATAACTATGGGAGCAAAGATTTGTGGCATAATGTCACGTGACATCGATGACCTTTGACCTCTAATTTACTTTTATGCCAGCAAATCAGTGGCCACAAGGGCTAAAGAAGGCATATGGATCAGTCACATGGTTTGGCGGCCATATTGCTTTTTGTGAAAAAGCCATGATAACCACTGAATAATGTTCAAAAATCTTCTTAAATTCTCCAGAGTAAATGCACCATTTGAAATGACACTTTGCTCATATCTTTCTTGGGTTCAGCACTTTCCATTTTGTGAAAGGCGTATGGTTTGGTCACATGGTTTGGCGGCCATATTGGCTTTCATAAAAATCAACAATAACTAGGAAATATATTCAAAATTCTTCTTTACAAGAAGAAAAAGACCATTTCAGCTCAAACTGTGGCCTTAATGTCATTGGTACATTAAGTGTCAACCATGGCAACCGCTTAGGCCCCGCCAACCCTGCTTACAGCTTTAATCTTATTTCTGTTTCTTCTCTTTCCATCAAAATATTGCCATTCTAGATTTGGAAAACCGCTACTTGTACTCTTCTTAACTTGGACAGTGATCAGGGCCAATAAGTAGTAATGCATCTAACCCGTGAATTTTTAAATAATCACTTGACCTGGTGGCCATATTGGATTTTATGAAAACCTGAAAGTGACCTGAGGTCTGGTCAATTTAAATTCTGTATGTAGCAAGCATATCCTCCGTTCTTTTAAAATTTGCAAATAAAATCTTTAGCAGTTACGTGACCTTGGCCGCAATATGGGATTTCCCCAAAATACCAATTTAATCTTTAAAAATCTTAAACTCCAGACCAACACACCGTTTGAAACTGAAATTTTACTATATTATCATGTTTGCAAAAGGCATATGAATTGGTCACTTGTTTTGGCGGCCACATTGTTTTTTTTGCGAAAAAGCTATGATAACCATCAAGTAATGTTCAAAAATTTTCTTCTCCAGAGCAAATTAACTATTTGAACTGAAATGGGTGAGCACTTCCAAGTTTACGAAAGGCCTATGGATGGGTCACGTGGTTAGGCGGCCATATTGGTTTTGATAATTCGGATAGTTTTCAATCGGATTCGAACCCACAACATACGGCATCAGTCGCCTAGCTGAGAGGCCACAGACAGAACCACTCGGCTAAATCTCCACTCCAAAAAAAGAGTGGTTCAATAGCCGGCTAAGTTGTTACATTTTTCTGACTGAGACCGCTCAACACGTTGTAGAGTTGGTGAAGCACTCACGCACGCATGCTCACTATCATACATCGCACATACACACTTTATTGAAGCGAAGAAACGAATTTCATCGCTTTAACTGGGTGAACGATAACCTCGGGGACAATTCTGTCCACCAGTCAACAGTCAACAATCGACAATAACCACGATATGTATCTAAAATTCTTCTTTAGGAGAACAGGAAGACCATTTAAGCTCAAATTGTGGCCTTAGCATCACCGGTGCAATTACTATCAACCGTGGCAACAGCTTGGGTCTGCTAATGCTGCTTGCAGCTTCAATCTTCTTCTTCCTCCCCCTCCTCTTCTTCTTCCGTAACTTTTTATCACCCTTGATCTTAGAAACTGCTGTACGTCAACTTTCAAAACTTGCAGGGTTATTACTAGTAGGCACATATGAGTACTCGTGCATGTTATGCTTACAAAGTTGATTGGTCACGTGACCCGGAGGCCATATTTGATTTTCGAAAACTTAAAAATGGCTTCTAATCATGACCTAGGGGTCTAGCCTATTTGATTTTTTTATATAGCAAACATTACCCGGGCTTGAGGTCTTAAGAATTTACAAATAAAAATTGCGTGCAGTCACGTGACCTTGGCCGTCATACTTGATTTTCGAGAAAAAATCCAATTTTGTCTTTAAAATTATTCTTCTCAAGTACCAAAACACTGATTGATCTGAAACTTTACTCTTGTCATCTGTAGCACAAGTCCTTTAAAGTTTGAGAACACATTTGGATCAGTCAGGTTGTTTGATCGCTATCTTAAATTTTGCGAAAATCAGGATTGAATCTTTAAAAATATTCTTATCTAGATCCATAACACCGATTTAGCTGAAATTTTACTCGTATAATCCGTAGTGTGAGCACTTTCACGGTTGAGAGAGGGATTTGAATTAGTCATTTGGTTTGGCCACCATATAGGATTTTGTGAAAATCGCAATTTAATCCTTAACATCATTCTTCTCAAGAACAAATAACTTAACTTAACTGAAATTTTAGATGTATAATCGTTAGTGTAAGGTTTCAAGTTTGCGAGAGGCATTTGGATCTATCACGTGACCTTGACCGCTGTATTTGACTTCGCGTAAATCACAATTTAATACTTAAAAATTTTCTTCTACAGAACCAAAACACCGATTGAACAGAAATGTTAACTTGTATTATGCTTTGTGTGAGCACTTTTAAGTTTGTAAGAGGCATTTGAATTTGTCAAGTGGTTTGGCCGCCATATTGGATTTTTGCGAAAATCGCTATTTGATCATTGAAAATCTTATTCTCTAGAATCAACACACCTATTGAACTTAAATTTTACTCATATCTTTCTTAATGTGAGCACTTTAAAGTTTGCGAAAAACATTTGGATTGGTAAAATTTTCTGCCCGCCATATTGGATTTTGCATAAAACGTACGATTACCAGCGAAACTGAATCCTTCTTTACAAGAACCAAAAGACTTTCCAAGCTCAAAATTTTGCACATACTATTATCAGTGCAAAGAACTTGAAACCATGGCAACCGCTTGGGCCCACAAACGCTGCTTGAAGCTTTAATTAGGGATCCAAGCCTATCGGCTGGACCCCTATTATCGGGTGTTCTTTCTTCTTCTTCTTCCTTCAAATTTTTTGCCAACCTAGATCTGGAATACCACTGCATGTACACTTCTCAAACTTGGCACAGTGATCAGGGCCAATAAGAAGTGGTGCTACTAACGCTTAAATTTTTAGTTTGGTACATGACCTGGCAGCCATCTTGGATTTCTATGAAAACCTAAAAGTGGCTTTCCTGGTTATATGGGGGTCTCGTCAACTTAAAATTTGGTGTGTGGCAAGCATGCTCTCTGTTCTTTAAGTTTTGCAAATACCAATTAAATTTTTAAAACCCTTCGACTCCAGAAACGACAGACCATTTGAAATTGAAATTTTACACATGTCATCATAGAAGTGAGTGCTATAATGTTTGTTAAAGGCTTTTTGATCTCTCGGGTGGTTTGGCCGCTAAATTATTTTTTTGTAAAATCCAATTTATTCTAAAAAAATCTTAAACTCTACAACCAACACACCATTTGAACTGAAATTTTGCTCATGTCATTACTACTGTGAGCACTATCATGTGAGCTAAGGGCTTTTTAATCGGTAACGTGGTTTGGTCGCCATGTTGATTTTTTTTCTGTAAAATCCATTTTAATCTACAAAAACCTTAAAGACCATTTGAACTGAAATTTTACTCATGTCATTACTGGTGCGAGTACTATCAAGTTTGCAAAAGGCATGTGGATCGGTCGCGTGGTTTGGCGGTCTTATTGTTTTTTGCGAAAAAGCTATAATCACCACCAAATAATGTTCAAAAATCTTCTTCTCCAAAACCAATGCACCATTTGAACTTAAATTTTCCTCATATGATCCTTAGGTTAAGCCTTTTTCAGTTTGCGAAAGGCTTATGGGTGGGTCACGTGGTTTTGCGGCCATATTGGTTTTCAGAAAAAATCAACAATAATCACGAGATATATTCAACATTCTTCTTTACAAGAACAAAAAGACCATCTCAGCTCAAATTGTGGTCTTTGCATCACCGGTGCAATTACTGTCAACCATGGCACCAGCTTGGGCGCCGCCGACGCTGGTTTCAGCTTTAATTGTAACTGTCTCCTTACTGGTCGCCCCAAACAGCTTATACACAAGTTGCAAAGAGTGCGAAATGCTGCCACTTGTCTCGTCTGTAATATTAAAAGTATGATCATGTCCAACCTCTTTTGCAAAAGCCACACTGGCTGCATATTAGTTCTCGTATCAACTACAAAGTTGTATTTACTTGCTTCAATTCCGTAATGAACAGGACCGCAATATCTCTCTTCAGGAGCTTCTACATCAATACCCTGCTAAAAGAAAACTCCGCCCTTCCTCAGATTCACGATTGTCAGTATCCCTACAGTTTCCACAAAGATTTTTTGCGCGAGATCTTTCTCTTACATTGACCCTGCATTATGTAACAAATCTCTTTCTCACCTTCGCAACAACAACTCTGCCCTTTCCTTTCGACGTTCCGTCAAGACGTTTCTCTTTAATCAATAGTTTAACCTTTCTCGTTTACCCATTCTCCAGTCCTAGTGTTTCAACATTTCCTCTTACATATTGTACTTTGAATTTTTTGCGCGTCGTGCTCTGTTGTCAGAGATTAGGCACTAACTACGAAAGTTCATTAAATATGCAATTGGAAATAATGACATGATACTGATAAACGTCTTTATTCACAGTTAAAGCAACATGAGCTCAACATCTATACCGAGTTTCAACAAATCCTACGAAGTATTTCTTGACGTATTAGCTTAATTACCAAAATTCATTAAATATGCAATTACGCAATTAATTTGCATGATGCGACTAAATTTCTTTGTATGCTACTTCAACATTTTGCGATCAAAATCTGTAAAACGTTTCATTAAATTAGGTGCAGTATTTCTCGACATAGCACACTAATTAGGGAAGTTCACTAAATATACAAAGAGCAATTAATTGACAAAATACTGCGTAATGTCTTTGTTCGCTATTACAACACTTTAAGATCAACATCTGTACTAAGTTTCATCATATTTGCTGCACTATGTCTAAACATATTTCCTTAATTACAGACATTCATCAAAAAAGCAAATCTGCAATGAAATGAAATGATACTTCTAAATATTTTTGTTCACAGTTACAGCATATAGCATGGCAAGCAACATTCGTCTAGAATTTATGAAAATGATCAATAAATGTCATGTATTAAACGTTTTTCATTATACAAGCCTTATCTGTGTCTAGTGTGTGCCTATTACTTTAAACTAGCTATCTCTGTATAGTATTTAAAAGGAAATAGTCCATATCTGTTAATTACCCTCCCTAATCCCCTCCATTAATTTGCTCTGCCGATCACCAACGTGGGGGCTTATCGCTTTACCAAATAACTTAATAGCAGCTCATAAGGTAGTAGACGGATCCGTCTACTACCTTACGAACTAGTTGCCAACTTACTGTTGTGCATCAAAGTCAGGAATACAGTCTCTCATAATCTGAGTGGCGGGTTTGCCATATTTTGATATAAGATCTTAATATCTATCATAGAGCTTCTTAAATGATCTAGCCAACTTACTCTTTGAAAATTCCTGTCTCACTAGCTTTAAGATCGGGAAGCTGTGTCTCACTTGAACGTCTTCATATGAATCACCCGCTCTACAGTATCTCAGGAGTTGTGGAAAACATACATCATAAGCTGATCCCTATGGAAAATTACTTGTTAAGTAGGGAAAGTTAATGACTTCAACATTAAAATCGTCACTTTTATCATACAGCTTAGTGTGCAACTTCTTTTGTGTAAATTCAAAAAACAAAACAAAACAAAAAAACCCAAAAGACAAAACAGAAAAGAAGCGTTCAATATATGTAGATACCGAATATATACTTAGGATTGCACTATTATATCTTTGGAAAAAACCCAAAAAACAAAACAGAAAAGAAGCGTTCAATATATGTAGATACCGAATATATACTTAGGATTGCACTATTATATCTTTGGATGGGTGGTCAGATTCAATTTGTGAAGATGAAATTTTCACCCTCAACGATACCCAACATTGCGTGCAGAGTTACAGGCACTGGGTACAGAGATTGAGAATCCATACTGCACTGTTTGGAGATATTATCTCAAATGATCACACAAGGATCCGAACAACAATTCTAGAACTCAGTGAACTCAAGGGTTAGGATGTTATGATTTGAACCTATTATACATATATCAGTGGTGGCTAGACAGAAATGTGACAGAAAATGACATATTTTTTTGTAAAAAGTACGAGTTATCCATGTAGGATGCACCTTGAACCCAGGTGCAAATCGAGAAGGTTCGCATTCTTGGTTGTCAAGGTAGAACTAGCAAATGCAGTTGATAGATACGATCCTCACAATACAATTCTGACCATTGTAATTGAAAGTTTTCAATGCACAATCATATTTTGAACGATTCCTCTTAATTGTCTTTGACTTGTAACATGTTTGTTGAATTAGGAGTTAACCACTGCTATCTTTACGTTAAAGTCAGCAAAGTTATGCATTGATGTGGAATAGAATAAAAAAGGGAATTACAGGAATTCTTCAGGATGATTCCATTTTCAGAAAACAAGTTTTTTGATAGCTTTCCCAAGAATCAGTTAAAAAGTGGTTTCTTTTTATTTTATAAACTAGCAAACAGGAAGACGGAACTCGATCGACAATTATAGGATAATGGGGAAATGCACTAAAGTCCGGTTGATGGTCATTTTATACTTCATGTTGACGTTTGTAGGTTTTATCCTTGCCGTCATGTACATCTCAGAAACGATGCAAGTTAAAGAGTAAGTTTCCTTGTTATCTATAAAATTTTACTTTAGGTGTCAGTATGATTCATCTTAGTGTGAAAGAGTTTCAAATCCTGGTATACGGCGAGTGTTATAGAGTGAACAATTTTTAAATCAGTCAATTATTCAGTCGCTGTCTATATCCGTTACCTATAAAGTATGGGGAAAGACATCCATCCTGACTATACAATATGGTATTAATATGTTTATCTGTATGATATTGAGGCAAATTTGAAGATAATTAAACGTTAAATATTGAATGGCATGAACAAGCCTATGTTATAATATAGTGTAGTTACTTTATTTTGCACAGTCAGTTACTTGGACCAAGTGATAGAATGTGCGTACATAGACACGCAGGTTATCGCTACGCCAGTCTCGAGTTCGCCATGGCCAAAACAGTTCTACGCACAGAACAGCCAAACATACTATACCCTTACAATGTACACAAAATCATATACAAAACGCCAAAAACCAAGATATGTACGAATTGTGGCGTTAATTTCCCTTTTTGCATGATTACATGATATGCCATGATTGCCGTCAGTAATTAAGGGACCGAGCACATTTAACGGCGGGGGAGGGGAGAGAAAATGGGGGACCACGAAAAAAAATGAGTGTTCTTGGGATGGACCATGAAAATTTCAGGGAAGGTAAGGGGTGGGTCACCAAGAGTTTTTACACCATGACAGACAGAGAATATTTTTCAGCATTTTTGTTCCTTGTTGAAGCTGGAGTTCCTTGTTAAACATCCTGTAGCATGATGAAATACAAATTCTTAAACCTCACAATGCAGTTGTTATGTGTAAAATGAGCAATATTGTTATTGAAAATTGACTTGAGATTGTTAGACTAACTTGGAGATGTGCAGTCAACACTGTCATCATTAAAATAATTCATGTCTAAATCAATGCTTCAACTATAACAACTATAACAGCACTGAATGAACTTGTAGATTGTTAATAAGGTATTTGGTAATTTCATCATTCTTTGAGATTAAAATAGCACAACACAACACAATACTGAAAAGTAACTGTAGGTGTTACAAGTAGAAAAACTTGAACATATGTTTTTTTGTTTCTTTATTATTAATATATTTATTTGTTTATTATTTATTTCAAGAATGCAAGAATGTTGTTTTCACTAAATCATATATTAAAAGTTATAAGGAGTATATATATGTGTACAATTTTGTACCGACAATCTTTCTTTTTTGGGAAGGGGGCACAAAAAAATTGTTGCTGGTGTTAGGGGGGGGCTGTAAAAAATATATGCACCCCATATTTTCTTTTCCAGCCTCCCTGCCGTTAATTGTGCTCGTGCCCTAAGCATAATGAAAACAGAACTATTCAACTTCAGTAGTAGTCTATCACTACTTTTTCATAAATGCTCAAATAATTTGTCTCTGACACAGCCTAATTTGAATTGTTTCATCAACAATGCATCTAGCAGAAATTCATTTTCGATAATATCACCTGACCAGTTTTTAACCCGTGGTTCTGAAATAGTAATGCTTAAATTGAGAAATGGAATCGCTGACTTGCAATGCTTTTTTCAGTATATATTAATTTACTTCAGTGTCCTAGCAAGATGTGTACTTAACACTGATTGGACAAAAATCAAATAAAAAAATACTGCGCAAAAATATTGAAAAGTAAATACTTTTCAGCTGACTTTGTAGAATAGCACGAATGATTCACTAGAAACTCTTCGTTTTATCTCAGCTGTTTATGATAGAATCTTCAGAACAATTTTTTTTTTTCATTACAGATCGTTTCCGGCATTTTTTCTCCGCAAGATAAAAGCGTATCGTGCCATTTTCGCAGTGAAACACGCTCCGTGTCAGGAACCTAAGACAAAAATCGTGTTCCTGAAAACTTACAAGACGGCAAGCACGACAGTATCAGCAATGCTGATGAGATATGGATATTATCACAATTTATCCTTCGTGCTACCTTTGAAAAGTCCAGTTTTTTCAAGAGTGAAACCTTTCAACAGGAACATGATGAAGGAAGCTGTACCTCCTTTGCCGAGCAGCAATGGTACTTACGACGTCCATGCACTCCATGTTCCTTTCAACAAGTCGGAATTCGCCGCCGTAATCCATAATGCCACATATGTGACAATAATCCGGCACCCGGTAGCACAATTCGAATCTACATTTGGATTTTACAAAGTTGCAACGAAAATAAAATCTCCCCGAAAGTACTCTATGAACGGCAGTAGAGATCCCTTATCAGTATTTCTCTTGGATCCAAAGAGGCACTATAACAGCCTCAGCAGAAACTTGAAAATTGTTCTACGAAACAGGCAAATGTTCGACTTCGGGTTAAACGCTAAGGATTTTGACAATGACACAAAAGTCGGGCAAATTATCGACGCTGCTGCAAAGGAATTCGATCTGGTGATGATTTCTGAATATTTTGACGAATCTCTTCTGTTACTGAGACGATTGTTGTGCTGGGAATTCAAAGATATACTGTACATCTTACAGAACAAACGGTCTGGAAAATTGAAATTTTCACTTGACGACTGGAAATCAAAGCAAATTTTAGAATGGAACAAAGCAGATTATAAACTTTACAAACATTTCAATGCCACGTTTTGGAGAAAGGTCGCCAAGTATGGATCGGGGTTTCAGGACGACCTTAGAAAAATAAGACGCATGTTGGACGAGGTTAGATCAGATTGTCTCGATGAAGGTCATCATAAGATAACTTACCAACACCGTCGTAACGCTACCATGTTAAAAAAGAATGCAACGTCTTATTGTAAAATTATGAACTGGGATGCAGATGTCGGCGTAGATGTTTTACGCAAACGACAAAAGAAAAATAATTCATCATCAAATTAACAGAGAAATGTTCAATGTTGCTGAATATTCTAGGATCATAAAGTCAATTATATAACGTTTAACATCAATTTGCTGGCAAAACGGAGTGCGCTTATTGATCGAGTCACGCAAATACAAGTGATATATAGCGATATACTACTGTTTAAAAACGTTCACGTGGTCTATAACACGAATTATTTTCTAAATCGTGAGTATATATAACGATTTCATTGAGAAGGGTATTACGGATTTATTCATTTCATAAGTAAAGGAAATGGTGGTACAATTAATAATGACGTAAAAAATAAATTGTACTCAGTGCAATTTGCTTAATTGTATTTTCGAAAATTGTGAGAACGCAGGGAGCGCCGAAAACTGAATCCAAAGGTGCAATTCATGGCTAAAATGATGTATTTACGCAGTGGACCGTTGCTATGATATGGAAATGAAATTTGTATACTCTTACAGTCAAAAGCATTTTGTCTTCCCTGATTTTGAGCCCTTCCAAAACAGGGTGAAACCGCGTCTTATCCATCGACTCCTAAGTCCGGAGAAACGTGTTATTCCCAGATGTTAGATTCAATCCGTGCACCGTTTGCTATGATGAGGTGATGATCCTTTAGATAATGCCAGCCAACGACATAGTCTCCGGTTAACTGTGTGACATTACTATAACATTTAGTACTGTACAGTCTTGAAACTGGTGCATTTATCGAAGCTTTAATTGAACCAGTGTGATTTTTTAGCACTTATTGAATATATAACTGACAACTAAATTTCTGATTGAAATATTTGTACACGCATCTCTTTTCACGTTGGTTCAATTAGACCAACAGGATCAGTTATAGGCATGTCAACGATGCAGCGAAGGATTTCGTCGAGAACTTTTCTACCGCCATAGAGAAAATGAAAGTGAAAGAAACCGAAGCAAACAACAGTAAAATCACAACTCAAGGAGTATTAAAATCACTCGACAAGAGAAGAAGAAAACCTTAGACAACACACCCGACAAACAATCGAAGAAATAACACGTTTGATACATGATAGTGAAAACAAACTGCTGACTGAGATGAAAGGTGAATATGATAAAAGGAAAGCTAACGTGACTGCACAAATAAAAGAGCTTGACATCACTGAGATTGATATCTCAGAAGTACTCGTGAATATTTTGAGAATCTGATGCACTATGGCAGCGCTTTACAGCTAATGTCTGCAAAGAAGGGAGTTGATCATCGAACAAAAGAATTACTGAAAGTGAAGACACAGGTAAAGCCAGTAGAAAACGACTAAATGGAATTTCACCAATTTGATGACTTTTGTCGTGATAAAAGTATTGGGATGATAAAATTCATTCAGTCAGTGTACAAAGTGGACACAGTCGCCCGAACTGTTCGAGTTGGCGAAAAAATCACGTGTACCATGAGGAATGAAGAAGAATCGATCCTCGATAAGGGGAACGTGTCACTGAGTGCAAAAGTTGAAGCTGTGGTGAAGAAACCTGACGGTAGTTCACAGGAAATGAAAGTCAAGGACAATGAGAATGGAACGATGACTATGGAAACACGCGTAGAGGAAGAAGGGGAACATGAACTTTGGGTATCAGTATGTAGGAAACCTGTGTTTGATTCACCAGTCCGAGTTAATGTTATTGCAAAGAAGGGGTTAGTGTGCAAGTTTGGGGAGTCAGGTTCAGGGGTTGGTCAGTTAAA
>LD345400.1:10850-27797 GCA_001465055.1 Ptychodera flava | reverse complement strand
AGGGGTCCCCGTGTTTTTTATGTTAGGGTGGGGGGGTTCTGTCTTTCTTTTAAAAGTCCTAAGTGGGGGGGGGGGGGAAGGCAGTGGGTTTTTTTGAAATTTTGACACGGTCTCATACTTACCTAAAATGTATCGTGCCAATCACGAATTTCGTCATTCACTTGCATTTTTCGGCGCACCCTTCAAGAACAACAACAACCTAAACTGAACTGACCCCGTGACCCCACAACGGCTAAATTCAACCGTTAACCGTTAGGTAAATTTTATACTGTCAGTGAATACAACTTCAGCTATCTGGCAACAAGGCAATCAACGCAAACCATGGGAAAGTTTATGCTTGTGAATCCCGCCATCTGACATTTGTAAACAAACTCTTCACAGGGTCTCTCGTCCACTCGCAAAGGCTTTCGGGAGTAAAAAAGCTATTCAAAATGGCGAAGTGGCAATGCAAGTGCTAGTACTCGCCGGACAGTTAATTATCGCCCATAACTGGCAGATTTGAAAGAAATGCTGTAACCAGAGCAAAGATTTGAAGGTTGAAGGTATTTCCGACCGGTCGATGTAATTTATTTTGAGGTAGATGCTTTATTTCGTTTGTTTCGGGCCACCGGTCGATTTTTCCGTGACATACCTTGTAATATTATACAGTACCGAGGTTCGGCCTACGGCCTCACAGTGTCTATCACTTCCCATCCGACGACGATCAACGAAACGTCCCGTACGCCTGTGGTTGGACATGCCTTCCTTGTTTCCATGTCTGAATTTATCGCATTAGCTCACGTAGATCATGGCATCGATCGCGACAGACTGGTCTGTGCATGAACATGATGAAAGCGTCACGGTGAAGAGCAGGAAAGAAGTTCCGGTTGTTGACGTAGACGGGGTAATTCGGATTTCTTATCCGTCCTGTTCTATGTCACACAGGTGGCGGATTCTGGCCAGTTCATGTGATAATGAAGATTATTGCCATTAAAACACGACAGATAGGCCCAGTATAATACAGTAATTAGGATAGCTTTTCTCTGATCTTCGCTATACTGTTGCTATCCAAATGTGACAATCTGTCAAGAGACTCCCTAGCACCCTTGTAAAATTTAACGTTGTTCGTTTCTGTCATTAGGCCGTCATTAGGCACGGACCATCGTGGGTACATAGGCTGTTCTCCTTAGATAATGCTAAGCGGAAAGCTCTACCCTTTATGAGATTTAGCCAATTTGGACCTAATATTCTTATTTTCCATTTTCATTATCAAAATAATTCTCGTTTTCCATTTATTCGATATTGTTATTCCGAATTTTACAGACAGATTGTTATGGCATGGCATGAGGTTGGAGGCGGATACGCTAACCTGCCTGATCCTAGCCACTTCGATATTAGAAATCAAATCATCTGGGGAAATGAAAATATCCTATATAATGGTCAGTGCCTGTTTTTTGAGGAATTGATTAATTCTGAGATTATATAATATTATGTAAATGATATTGTAGACTGGCCAGGTTCTATTGAATCTCATTGTGTCTTAAGTAAATTGAAAGATAAAAGAAATTGGACTTGTGAATTAGCTCTTGTCAAAAAAGCCATAGGCTCTAACTGGAAAAGAAAACTTCAAGGGACACGACTAGATGTATTTCACCGTACCCCTAGTTTTCTTCTAGTTTCTGGAAGAAAATTCCTGTTTTCACAAAAGCTTTTAAAACTCACCTCTAAATATTACTATCAAGCCTTCTTACGGAAGCGTTTTATACCTTCCTATTTTGAACATATTTGTAATTAGTATATTAAATCTTATTCTCCTTCCGAGTGGAGCACTATTTGGATTCACCAAACTATAGGGTTAACATATTATAGAAAGCTGGCAGAGTTCAAATTTAAGATTTTACACTATATTCTCCCAAATGGTTGCAATCTCCTCACGTGGAGAATTGAAAATAGTGATAATTGTACAGTTTGTAAAGTATCTGATTCCTACTAACATATGTCTTTATATTGTAAAAAGCTCGGAAATTTCTGGGAACATATCAAAGGTCTTCTAAGTAAACTTGGTATCCATATAGATGTAGATTTCCATACCATTGTATTAGGGTATAACGTCTTCAGGAATCCTCCCTAGTCAGATTTGTCAATCTTATAATTACAATTGCGAAATATTGTATTTTTGCTGCTTTGGCTAATTCTAGAAATAACAGTGGAAGCATGAAATCTGTCTTGTCATACGACATTTTCTATAAATATTTACAGTTTATTTATTCAACTCACAAATGTAACAGATACCAAAAATTTTATACACTTTGGAGAAAAATATTGCAGTAATAGGAGCATTGCTAGCTCCATAGTCATACGCTTTGCTGATTATTATATTATAGCGAATTTTTGAAATGGCGTTTGTATTTGTACAATTAATGAATGTATACGAGATATTGTACCTTCATTAAACAGTAAATAAACATATTTAAAAAACAAAAACAAAAAAACACCCCCAAATTTCACAGAGCGGAGTGATATGCGATTTAATTCAACCGAGAGCTCTCATTATATAGGTACCCGAAATGGTAAAATTAAAGTGTTGAAGCTTTTTTTTGTACATTAATATGAACTAGATTTTGTACTGATAGCAGCAGCGAGCGCTACTGTTCAAACGTAAGCAAGCGCTACAGTATAATGAACACCTATTGCCTGGTCATGGGGGCTATAGCGCCCGTCTATTACCCCGAGGGGCCGTGTGTTGCCTTAAACACATTGCTATTCCCCTTGTGCCGTAGGCACAAGGGGTAATAGACGAGCGCTGTAGCCCGAATAAAGACCAGGCTATAGGTGTTTTATAACACCACATGCTCATGTTGTATTGTTATATAGCTTTTAAAGAGTTTTGATATTTTGCACCGCAACGATTGATTTTTACAAGTTTACTGGGCGATGTTTCCGCAGTGGTCACGGTTTCAGTTGTGTGTATACGTGGTACCACTTTCTTTCAAAAAATATTCTCAGCATACCTAGTGACATCCTTTGTTCCACTTTAGTCTTTTCCGTCAATGAGCTGTTCAAGTTCCTAGGCTGTTGGAATGTTGGAAAATGTTGGAAAAACTGTTTTAGAGAATGTGTAATCTCCTATCCCGGACGCACATCACGTTCTAGTCACCAGCCATTGTTGGAAAGCTGCAGACGACACTACGGTCACGTGACCGGGCACTTTTCCAAATTTGGTCAAAACTATTTCCCTAGGGAAATGGCTTTTCAAAAATACCCTCTGACGTCACTTTTGTCGATCCGGTTGGGACTAGACGTATCTATTTGCTCGTCACGTGACGTATTCTGGCGAATCGCGACACGGAATGAGCATGTGGCGTGTTATAACAACAAGTGTGTCATTTTGTCACGAGAGGTACCTTACAAAAATATTGTTTATACCATACAGTGATCATCAAACTCTAACATGGCTGGAAGTAAGAATTCTTCAGCAGACATCAACCCTCTGAACTCATTGTTTGTGGAACTTTGCGAGGAATTGGGCCAAGAAGACGTTCAAAAAATAAAAGACTTATTGAAGGGAGGCCAGATAACCAAACGGGAACATGAAAGACTTCAAACTGCCGCTGAAATCTTCCACCTTCTTCTCGAAAAGGGATATATCATGGATAATGATCTCTCCTTATTAATAGATCTTATGAATAAACTCGGACGTCCTTTACTTGCGAAAAGAATCAAATTGTACCTGGGAGAAGATGTAGGTAAGTCACACCAGTGGACATTGTCGGATACAAGTATATTTTAAAGCTAGGGGAAGTCAACATGGTTTCATTGGCTATATGTCCATTGGCACCACCTAAACATTAGACTGCTTTGACGAATAGAAGTACTAATGTTTATATTTTTGATCCATATTTACCTTGATAGAATTGTTCCACAAAAGACTTAAAGTTTGTAATGTGCCTTCGGCATATGTAACGCAAACGATGATTGGAGGTCAAAATATCAATGTTATTGCACAAACTCATTTCGTCATTTTTATAACTGATCTGGGTTTTTTCGTTTTTTTGTTCGTTTGTTTTTGTCTGTTTTCGCTGTGTAAATTTGCCTCATATGATTTGTCTTAATATATGCAACAAAAAACCATAAAGAGTTGTATTTTCTGTTCATGTTTACCAGTAGGGTTTTGTTTTTGTTTGTTCGTTTTTTTTGCTTGTTTACGAGTATGTTCAAGAAATTATACTAATGATAATCCTAATTCAATTCAACATACTGGGAAGACGGAGTCAGCGTGGACTCTCTTTTATGAGGCGCAACAAAATAAACGCAGCCACAGACGTTTTTTCAGACAGAAAACCCAAACTAAATGTCATCAAATGCACACCGCCTATTCAATCAATCCCACAAATCAAACAAAAGATTCAATTTGTATTCTTGTTGTTACAAAAAGTTCCTCATGACGAGTTGAGAATATAAAATCCGAAAATATGGTTAATTATGTATAGAAAGAGCTTGAACGGCGCGGTATCACGTGTCCTGCGTCTGCATCTACACAAACTCCCTTGGTCAATCGAGGTAGCAACTTCAGCGAATCTGGGACAGCATCAACCGAACAAACACCGCATCAAGCAGCTCTGTATAGATTGCTGCCGTCGAAACGACAGTATTATACACCTTATCTAAATACTCGATGCCACCTTCATCACCGTACGTCTATTATACGTCCACATGAAATTCCGACGACAGCGAGCACACCTTAGCCCCTCCCCCACCAGCGACTATTCGTACTACTAGGGTCCATAGTCTTTTTCCATAGACGCTATTCGTTTTTAGCGTGTTGTTCTTCCCAAAGACGGAAAACCCTTGCTTCAGTTTGTGAGTTGGATAAAATCATCAATAATATTGAAATTTAGATTTTTTTTCAATTATTTTTTCTTGTGCAAGACATGGATATATTTGTCTAAAACATCCATGACGAAATCAACACGTTCAAAAAAGTAAGTTCTGGTAACGCCACCACGCCATTTCAATAGAAAAAGATTTCATGACATTTGCTACATTTTCTGTGTGTTTTGTATGTAAAAAAGTAAATTGGTGGCTTATTTTGTCGCCAGGCACAATATAGAGTCCACGCTGACTCCGCTTTCGCTGTAAGCAATAAAGCAGACTTTCCCCATTGCTTAAATGAGCGCACACTCCCTTATTGAGGGATATATACGAGTATCCAAACAAAACAAACAAACAAACAAACGCAACGTAGCCGTTATTAACAAACAAACATGAACAGAAAATAGCTCTTTATTGATTAATTATTATATACATGGGGCAAAACATATGTAACAAATCTATAGACACAAGCATGCAAGCGCATAAACAAACAAATGCCCTAAGCCCCAGTTGTATGACGAATGCTGCCATTTTGACGTGTAAAGCCTAATACAAACGTACTAGGTGGTTATCTACGTACAGGCCTTTGATAAACATGATATTGCGCGATCAGTTAATTATTCACTGGCCAGGTCCACAAAGGCCTGGGCTTAGAGACTCGCTAAACACCTTTGGGTACCAAACAACTGATCAAAGTTGGGTAAAACGGTTTTTTGAGTTCAATTGTTCAATCTTAGGCCAAAAATAGGTGCCTACTATACTCCATTCAATGTAATGCAGTCCTTGTCCTAGGGATAATCCTCTTGTCACTTTTAACCAAGGGGAAAGGTCATCTGGTCTCGCGTGGCCATTAAGTCGATGTCTCACCTTCGCATGTGCTAGGGGAAAATGTTCAGATTTTAGGCTGTAGTTGTTGACGTCAATGTTTCTTTTGACCAGTGTATCATTACGCTAATCCCTTTGTTTCTTTCGGAAATCCACCACATCAAGGTTGGATTGGATTTCCGTGTCCGTCGGGTCTTACTGTCCTGATCTCATCGCTTTGCCGAAGCATATAATAATCTTGAGGAGTGAAGGACTTACCAGCAAGCAGAGAAGCGACGAATCACAATGCCAATTCTTGCTTTGATTATTATATGTCATGAGCAAAGCGACGAGGTCTAGAAAGTGAGATTAGAGTCGGCCTTGCACAATCAAGGTAATAAGAATCGGCATGAAGTCGCCACCTTAAATAAATAATTTGAAAATGTGTGATTTTCAACTTTAATGGATTTACTGAACTTAATATTGAAGATACATATCTGAGTTGTGAAATGTTTAAAATATAATCTTGTTGCTCTAATGAAAGAGGCTCGCGAAATTTACAATTGATAATCATTACTTTAATGATAATGGAACTCACGCAGGTATTACACAGAATACAAAGTTTTAACCTGAGAGATAATATTTTGATGATATAGCAAGTAGTCAAAAGTTGATTTTTACAATACAAGAGCCCCTGCAATTGTTTAAAATTGAAATTTTCCGCTGTTAAAATTCGGTGTATTTCGAAATGCATTATTCATGTTTTAGCTTGGAACAACTTCATCGGCATTACCATCTATCGTGCCAAAAATACAGTCTCATGTAATGTTTTCCTTTTCCTCATGTTTTATCTTGTAATAACAGATGTGCATCAGTTTTATTTATTAAATCGACGCTGATCCTCATTCATATTATTATCCAGATCAGACACATTATGTCAAACAAGTTTATGATTTTTTGCTTTTTCTATTTGTAGAGTGTAAATCGACAAGTCCTGGTCTGGATGAGTTTGTCCCTTCAGATAACCAGAAGAGATGGCTGGCGTTCGGCATACAGGCAGAAAAACTGGCTGATATGATCACGGGACGCCATAGTGATTTTTTCGAGATATATGACACTTATCTACAACATAAACAGGTACCAGAGAATATCTCTGCTACTGTACGTATCGCCGTAGAGTCCATCGAAAAATGGTCCTACTGTGACTTCCAGGACTGGGAGGAAACCTCACACTCACAATACATGCAAAACCTTATCCATGCTTTCGAAGCATTAGACGAAAGTGAAACGGAAAAGGGACTGATGTCAGAGCTCAAGCATGGGAAATCGAAGGGTGTGTAGCATGTTGATCTTTCATAATTTCAGGAAAACATGTCTATCCCCACTGTCTAATTTGATCATCATGTGCTTTGGTAAGACCAAATCATCGGTTGCATTTTGAAAACTAGTTATTCTCGTCGTACGGTGGAAAGCAATCGACGGTCAGTTTTAAGAACTGAATGTTTTTTCTTCTCAAAATATGGTAGATAGAAAATCATACTTCACTGAGCGAGACAATAATGGGCAAGAAAGACTCATACATCTTTTTAGGCTTTATTGCAAATTGAATATATATATATATATATATATATATATATATATATATATATATATATATATATATATATAGAGAGAGAGAGAGAGAGAGAGAGAGAGAGAGAGAGAGAGAGAGCATTTCGCTATGCTTGTGATGTACTTGTCTGCATTAATTATTAAGGTCTTAGATCTGTTTGATTGCTTAGCCTTGTAACTCAAATACCAGGCATGCTTCGATTGATTCTGTTATTTTGTCATGTGCCTTGCTTCGAAAAGGTTGCACATGATTGGCATGGTATGATTCAACGTGTTGCCTGTTAAGCTGATGTACTGTATCACATAATTTGCAGCACCTGTGACTGTAGCTACAATGATTATGCTCTTAAATTGGCAAGCTAAGGGGTGCGGGCCAGTTGACTTGCTAGGGCATCAACATTCATCAATGGTGGTGTTTCCTTCACTCTGGGTTGATCTCCCAACTTTTTCTCATAAATGGTTTGGGCCAACTTGATACACATTTATGTGTATAAGCATCTGAATCAAATATAAAAAATATAATCCACTCATCTCAGCATGATCGCGTGAATGCATGAGTGGTAAGTATGAATTATACTTGACATATCTCTTTCATTAATAGTCACTATTATAGACTATATGATTCTATTATGATCTTTAGAACTGGTCAAGTTCTTGAAGAATATGAATCCAGGTCTTCTGACCAAATTGTCAAGCTTTTTAACCAAAGTTTCGACAGCTTCTAAGAGGATTTCGAAAATATCGGCAGACGATGCAGAAGCAATGAAAGAAAGGGTGGATTCTGCTCATGATTTAATCCGTCGGTGGACGACCTCAGTAGAGAGCAGTGAGTCGAAATTGTCATCAACGTACGACGAAGTTATCGTCACTTTCATCCCAAGAGTTTTCTTAGCAATCCCAATTTTGATGTTTTTCAATGTCAATAGTATTGTCATTATTTTGATAATCTTAATGAACGTCGAAAAATATTTATCTGAAAAAGAAGATATGACTCAGAGCTTTATTGGCAGAAAACAAGAATTACAAAACCTGAGGAAAATATTTGATATCGACTGCAACGATGTCAGGGCTGCCGTTGTAAGTGGCAAGAAAGGCATGGGAAAGACAGAGTTAGTCAATGAGTATGTTAGGCGATATGCAACTCAATATCAGGGCGGCGTCTTCCGAATTTCAGCCCGAAATGAGGATACACTTTACAATTCTCTTAAAGCAATATCAATTGACAAAAACCTTGGGGGTATAGATAGCAGGGATTGCCTTCGAAAATTTCAGGAAAACCTCAAGAGTAAGTCGAACTGGCTCATTATAGTAGACGATGTTGATACATCTAATCTCTCTGACGATGTAAACGATATCATAAATGGCCCATGGAAAAGAGTGGCTGTAGGTAATATGATCGTAGTAACCCGATGTGACAAAAGCGAAAGTGCAGAATTTGTCAAGGGTATCGAACAACCACACTGTCTTGAGATATCAGAAATGAACGCGCAAGATGCCGCAAAATTTTTTACAAGTGTAAATTCCGATGATGACGCACGCCAATTGGCAGGTGAGTTCAGGGCCATCCCTGGTGTCCTAAGTGAAGCTAACAATACGATGTCACTGTATGATGGGGATGTTAAAACATTCCTACAAGAAGTTAGACGCCATAAAGAATCAAATGAAGGGGCCGCTGTTGAAACTAAGAGTGACAACGAATCTATCTCAGACATTTTGATGCAAGCCCAGTCTTATGCCATTGACAATATCTCTACAGGACAGAAACAACAAGAACAATTGCTCGCACGTAGACTATTAAAGGGTTTTGCACTGATGGGCGATGCAAGTATACCATTTTATCTAGTATCTGACGGGTTATATCTTATTGACGATTACTTACATACGCAGAAAAACAGAGAAGACGTTTGGCGGCAACTGCTCAAAATAACACATTCAAATGATGAACTAAGTATTCCTTCTGACCAAAGAGAGTCACTCAGAGTTTCTCTTTCGGCTAATGAAAAAGTCAGTTCGTTAGTTGACGCGTGCAAATTGTTACAGCCTTGTTTAGAAGAAATGTTAAAAACCAACAAAGGAGATATTGCCAAAAAAGGCGAGCAACAGTTTATGCAAAAATTGCACAACATATTGTGCCACGCTATGGAGGTCTCAAAGTGCATTCTTGATTCCTTAAATGAGGAAGTGGAGACAAGCTCAGAGCAGCGCGAAGTCATGGCAGTGTGTTTGTACCGTACACACATCATCTGTCAGGTATCTGGAAAGCACAGTGAAGCATTGATATTTCAAAGGAACGCGACAGTATTAATGACAACAATCGATGACAAGGCAAGAGATTCCTGTGTGACAAACACCTTGAGTAATACTGAATACAATATATATACTACCATCAGTACATTTGTTGAAAAGACTACAATGCAACCGCCTTCACCAGTTGACTACAAACGTGTCAAAAGATCGAATGCTGCAGAATTTTCTTCACTGTGGGATGCTTTTGACACTTGCCATGAAAAATCTGTTACAGCGGCAGAGTGCATGCGAAGAGCAAATGCATGGCCTTTGGCGTTAAACGAAACATTTGGGAAAATTGCGAAGTGTAGGAGTTGCAAACTTGATATGTGTAGGGTCCGGCGAATGTGTGATTTTGGTAAGAGCCCGTTGGAATGTGACATTACTTATCTTATTCCCGAAGGCACAATTGAACTCAAAGACCTACGCGCTAACAATAGGTACGTTGCCGAAACAAGAGAAAAAACCAACATACTCGTATCAAAGGAAACCTCCGAAGTGCGTGAAGAAGGCATAATATATCTAGAGGGCTTTACGATTGAGATCAACCACACTCTTGTTATCGGCAGAGAAAGTACACTAATACTCAAAGATTGTGACCTGCGATGCAATATAGTCTCATCCTACCAACATTCACCAAGTTTTGCAGCTTTTCTTAAGTTTGAGAGTCACGATGTCAAGACTTGTCCAATCGCAAAAAATATTCGTTATGGTATCGGGAAGCGCAAATTGACATCTAAAAAATTCATTTCCGGATCTTATGAATGTCGTTGTGAAGGTATTGATAAGGAAGAAATGTCTGGCGCTGCCCTCATCCTGAAAGATGACTCAAAATTGCTGATTACGAACTGTACCTTATGTACTGGTTCTAAATCATCAAACGGTATCTTAGCGACGCAGAACTCAACGTGCATAATAGATAACAGTGAAATTTTCAAATTAAATTCTGCCCTAACAGTTCTCGGAGGCAACACGCTGGTTCAAAATAGTCGATTGCATGACAACGTGACCGCGATTCAACATTTTCCCTTATCAATACAAAGCAGATTATCATGCGTCTCCAATCACATTTTCAAAAATGATAAATCAGGCATTAAAATCATATCAAGGTTTGAAGACGTGAATGCTGAATATGATCTAGACTCTAACTACATTTATGACAATGGAAATGGCTTACGTCTAGAAAGCGACGGGAGAGTAAGTGTAGAAAATAATTCATTCTATAACAATTTCAGAGGCGTCTACATTTCCGGCTGCAAGAATATATATGTCACGAACAACAACGTGTATGAAAATAAGGATATAGGAATGTACGTTGTAAATGTCACCGACGATGCTTACTCTTCAGTGGTAGACAAAAGCAACAAATTGTCATTAAATGGTAGGTACGATGTTCAACGTTCATTATTACATGTAAGAGAACTGAAACGGGGTGGTTCTCTTGATCGTGAGAATTTGATTCTTGTAGAGCCCACTAAAAAAAGAGAACTTTCTGCGGAGGTAATTAAGTGTTGTTCAGTCTGTTTCAAGAAGATTTGCAAACCTTCACTATCGTGTGCAAACTGCCTCGCTTTGAAATTCTGCTCCAAAAGTTGTCAAATTAAGCATGTCAGCGGGCAAGTTAACTACTGTACAGAGTTGAGAAAAAACTTCACGGTACAGTTTAAACTTGAAGGGTTTCCTGAATTCAAATCTCACATGAAACAGGTTACACGAATGTCTAAAGTTCAGGCACATTTGAAAGAACGGACGATAATGTTGAAAATTATGAACGGATTCCACCACGAACAAGAAGTTACAGATGAAAGGTTAAGTGATGTTTTACGCCAATCCGGAAAATCGAAACTTATTGCTGAAAAAGAACAAGGCAAAGGTGGAGTGGCATTTGGAAAATACGCCAAAAGTATCTACAGTGTCGCGTCTATAATCAAAAATACGCACATCAGGATATCGCTCTTGAATGTGTACGGTTCTGTCAAGGAATTAAAGGTGGATTTTTCCATCGACGAATAGAGATGTCGAATGAAACGTTTGGTAAACCATCTATGTGAGCATCATGACACTTGACCTGACCTATCTGATGCGAAATACAGTTCCACCATGAACAAATATCCCAGGCATTATAGAATCACTAAGTAAATGATCATATCGCTTGAACAGCCACTAGACACCTCCAGGCCATAAATGTCAGAGGAATAAAAAATAATAATCCATTTAATGATATTTAACAATTTCAAACTTTCGAGTATTCAGTCTCAAATTTTGAATCACACAATATTTCTCTGTGTCTTTCCCATGACAACTTAAAGGTTTGATGAAGTATCTAGAGATTTAATGGCCACAGTTTTCATCTTTTGTTCCAGTTCTCTGGTATAATTTTAATAAATGATGACAAACTGAGGTATACAATTAGAAGGCAGTGGTGGTTATCGTAATACCCGTAGACTAGTCGGAGAATAATGCCACTCTTCTTATTGCTTAAAAGCTGCAAGTCTGATCTTTATCAGGCCTATTGAAGGAGTAGTGCACCTACACCAAGGTCTTTTTAAGTGTACTTTCATTGCTTTGGTTTGTGACTCGTTATTCATGTATGTCATAGGGAATTGTAATCACCAAACGAGGCAAATTTTGATTTTCAAATAAACACGTCTATTCTCATTCATATCACGGTGTATAGTCTTTTTGCTTTCAATGAATTATTAGGTACAAGAGGCGATTGAGATTCGCTGTTGCATGTTGTTGTCAATACATTGAACGTCAAGTTCTTTAATAGATTTCTTCTACTTTACATCTAGATGAGTGAACGAACTATAACGACGCTCTACACAGAGCAGAATTTTCTCGACTACCGGATTGCGTAGTCACGAAATGAGTATTTGTGTAGCTATCATAGAATTAATCAAACTTTTACTCTAAATCAATGCACCTAACGCTCAATTTAGTTTTTATCATAGGCGTAATAGTAATTATATGTTATTAACAATATCAATATTACTTGATCTGTATCCCTTTTTGCCACTTACAAGCAACACTATATCTTAATTATAAATATATTATTGTAGAAAATATGTAGAAATGGAAGTTTGTCGAATGTTTGTAATAATCCTGATACAAAAAGTTTATAATTTTTATGAGTTTTAAAGATTCCTTGTAAGACTGTCGTAAAATGTGTTCAAGGTGGTAATAAACGTCTGGCCAATAATCATCGCCAAATTTCACTTTTGCCATAAACAGGGAACGTTTTTGAAGGTATTTGTGGAAAGCTATGTAACTGAATTTCAACACGGTTTTGTTAAGGGGCGATCAACTGCAACTTATTTAGTTTCATATGTTGATTTTCTAAGTCTCTTGACTCCAAGAAGCAAGTTGACAGCATTTACATTGACTTTGCTAAAGCAATTGACACTGTCAACCACAAACTGCTTTGTCATAAACTCTGTTCATTCCGTCTGTTGTCCAATTTTTAAACTTTTTACCCCTTATCTCATATCAAAGTATCATTATTCTTGGTTAATCATCCTTTTAGCACCCATGTCCCATCAGGGGGGCCTCGGGGTTCAATGTGAGAATCCCTGCTTTTTGTCTTATACATTAACGACCTTCCCAATGTCCTCCTTTACAGTCAGATCAGTATGTGTGCTGACGACTCTTAATTCGTTCGCGAAATTCACTCTCTTGGCGATTTTACTCTGTTACATGAGGATTTGTTAGGGGTTGTTAATTGGTGTACTTTGTGGAAGCTTAACCTTAATGTTTTGAAATGTAAGAAGATCCTGTAATATATTTTATTTTTCGAGAGCTTTGACATCCGTGTGTGTATGTTTAGTAAGAAACAGATTAAAGTCCTACTCTGTGGTCTGGTCTCCAAACTGTCAATATTTGGGTGACCATGAAGAAAAATTTCAAAGTAGTTTTCTGAAATATATGTGTCTGACGTTTACTGGGTACTATAGTGATTTCAAAGAGTCATGTATGCATTTTAATCTCCCTTCTCTCTCACTTCAACGGAAGGTTTTAGATCTGACTTTTTTAAACGGAATATGTTCAGGGAGATTTTCTTGTCCCTACCTCTTATATCAATTGCCATCTTAAGCGACAAAAGTGCCACGTTGCAAGTTGAATCTTAGAAAATTTGCTCTTATCCCTAGGTCTATTACGCTATGTAATGATATCTCGGTGGATATTTGTTTACCTAGTACTGCTTTTCAGACATTTGTGTCCTGATATTTTGTTTCTTAGGGCCCAGTCTCTGTATTCGTTCTATACAGATTCTTATTTTTAATTTGTATTATGTTTGTTGATACTGTAGAGTTTGCTTGTTTGTTTGTTTGATTGTATTTATTTTCTCGGAGTCTGTTAGTGTGCCTTTTTGCCTGTTGACAAATCAAATAACTAAATAAATAAAGGCACCGTATGAGAGGATCTCTACGCTATAAAATATAAGATTACCAATATTATCAGTTTATTTTTGTCATGTATAAACCCATTGCATGGGAAGTATTTTATCTACTTCATCTCCGCCTTAATAAATGATGAACGCTATGAATCATTATGTGATCAACCATTACGTATACAAACTATACACAATCCAAGCAATGGGCATACCACGAAATTTTGACCAGTTCAAGACATATATGAATGAGCTGTAGCGAATTCTTTAACGCATTTGTGAAGTGAACACGTCTAAATCGAGTGGTACACCCGTCACTAAAGTTGTCTTTTGTTATTCTACTGAATATCATCATCATGATAAAATTTTGCATGAAACGTTGAAGCTATATCATGAATAAAACAGTGTTATTTTCACTTATAAACAAATCAGTTCGCTGTATTTTCGCTATCAGTATACAGGTGTAATTAAGTTGTTCATGAAGTATTTTTTCATAGGATGCACCAATGTGACGCTTTTAAGTGATGCATGCTTAGTATTTCTCGATAGTTTTATGTAAAATATTGTGATGTAATAACAATGTTCATCAAAATTTATAACAATAGCCTAACAAACTCTCTTCGTTACTCTTTCACATTAGATTCAATAAATGGTATTTTCAATCGTAAGCACGGCTTGTAACGTTTTTTTTTTATCGGACTGATATCGGTCGAAGACAGTTTTTATAAACATACTCCCTTCAGACAATCACCGGAATGTTAGTAGGTTATACCATGTTGACTCGTACGTCTAGTTTATATTGAGTAGAAAGACGGGATACATATTAACAAGTTATACTGACAGTTATGTAAACATGATGAACCAAATATCCGTTTGTCAGACGTTTGTCAAGTGACCAGATTGGGAACTAGATATCTTAATGTTCGGATTTTGAGTGAGGGAAGGATGGAGGAATAGCAGAAGCGAACACATTTTAACAGTAAAATTTGCATTGATAAATCATTTCTTCAGCAAAATAAGCTTAATTTGCGGATTCAGACCCTCACATTATGTTGCTTTCTCTAAGCGGCAAATACTTTGCTCTCCCAAACTTACCTCAGGGTTATATCTCTACTTGAAAGGGGAGTCAATAATTTACATCAGCTAGTACTCTTTTTACTGCAGCTACTCTTCAGAAGACAAGACTTGTTATCACATACGAATGCTAGCAAAAGCATTATCAACACTAGCTAGAAAGAAAGTAGCTCGGAATCCTGATGTAAGAGACCATATACAGCGAAAATGCTAATGGTTCTGCAGAAAGGGCAAACTTGTATGACTTGCTTAAGCAGCCTGAATTTACATTGTTCCAGATGATAAACTGTGGTATAATCGCAAGCAAACTAGGATCAAAATGAGGATGGACACACAACCATGGTATTTTTCTCTTTGTGCCGTCATCATTTACAGGTGTTTTTCGCGGAGCCGCCCTACAACTTCTCGCGTTCGGCTCGAAGTTGTGCGACTCCGCGAAAAACATGAGTAAACGATGACGTCAAACAGAGAAAAATTTCATGGGATTATATATTTATCACGTGAACAGTCTTTTTCTTTATCTATTTACGTAGATGAATAAAAAATATTGTATTAAATTGCATGAATTTCGTCGCGGATTGCTTTCATTTAATGAGTAGAGCAGCCAATCATCCAGGAGATACTTTCATTATAAATCCCATCAAGTTGAAATTTTGATGCATCGAATGGTATCTCCGCTAATCAGACAGACTGATTCGGTCACCTAAAAGTGTCAATCATTGTCTCGCGCTGTACCGATGCCAAGGCAGGTCGACAATCGTCGGATATAGCTTTCACCGCGCTAGCGAGAGATAGTCATGGTATTAAGAGATATTTAGTATATTTACAAATAAATTTATGAAGTAAATGCAACGACACGATCGAAAAAGTAATTCTCCTTCTTAGAGTTGCCGTGGCTGTTGAAAGTATCACACAAGTTTACGACCTTGGCGAGCGCGAAAGATTCCGTTCGATGACACACAGAGTGTACCTCATTGCATGTTTGTGGCCACAACGCGGCAGTCACTGGTCTCTGCCGGTGTCAATTTGTCAATCCCGATCTCGGTTATCAATGTTATCGTCTTACGGACTTTGATGTTTGCAGTGACACATATCTCGCCCGTAGGTACATCCCAATTTTGTTACTTGACGGAAACTTCTGTTGTAAGGGTTGTCTGAGTCAACTTTCGAAACACATCGGATTCCACAGCGCTGCAGCATACAGCACGACAGCTTGTCTTCGTTACAGTCTTCCGCTGCAGGTTTGATTCTGAGCGAGAATTTACGGAATTTTTTATGCGATGAAGGAAATTTGTCGTTGTTCGTCGAGTGACTTTAAGCTTGTGCCTCCTTTGTCACTTTCCCGAAGATTATACAGTACTTATTTATTTAGTTGAACTTACGTTGAAGTATATCTTTCGGGTTTAACGCCAACCGGAATCGCCAGCTACGACGTCCACATTGAGCCTTACGATTCTACTTGAGACGCCACGTTACTGAGCCATTAAGATAAAACGATCGACCGTGTCCCCTTTCAATTCTTGGGAATAGCTATAATAATAGTTTTAGCGACATGAAATTTCGTTGGACATGCCTTCTATGTTTGCATGCCTGGATTTATCGAGTCACCTTTTAGTAAAGATGTCATGAGAGCAAGGCCTCGATCACGACAAATCGGTCTTTGTCGCGGTGTGCATGTATGAACGGTACAGTGCAGGAAAATAATTCCGGTTGATGACGTACAACAGGAGTAATATGGATATCTTATCTGTGCTGGTGTACGTCACACAGGTGGTAATACGGACCAGTTCATGTGATATATATATATCCATATATCTATGTATATATATATATATAAATATATATAAATATATATATATATATATCACATAAACTGGTATATATATATATATATATATATATATATATATTAGTTTATGTGATATATATAT
>LD345400.1:0-10659 GCA_001465055.1 Ptychodera flava | reverse complement strand
ATATATATTTATTTGTGTCTGTATATGTGTGTTTGTCGTACATGTACGATGTGTATGAGTGTGTATAGGCCTATTTGTTTGTTCGTTTTATCAGTTTGATAAACAAGTGAAATCGATCACAGGCATGCAAAGACAACGTCACTCCTTCAAGACAAAGGATAACAAACAGAAAATGTAAACACTGAAAAAGTACTGCCAGAAATCTTGATATGGTAGTATTAAGCTTTATGAAAAGAAATACAAAATTTTTAAATGGGAGATTTGATTAAAACCCGACACATCTTTGTTTTAGATCGAGTGATTTCTATTCGCTTAAATGATATTTTTAGCCTTACAAAGTCAGCTTTGTGAAAAAAGGTGAAGCGTTTACCATCATCATGACAGCCATAGCAAGCAAGTTGTATATTTTCAGCCCCAAGATATCTAAAAATTGTGAAATATCATCATAAAAATAATGAGGGGTTTTTTAAGCCAATGCACTCAAATTAATATTCGGCAGTAATTGCAAAACTCACTGCAGAAGTTAGGTCTGATATTAAGTTGTAATGACAGCTGATCGCCAAATCATCAGCGATTTATTGAAAGAAAAGACATCCCAACCACAGTACCGCTTACAGAGAGCAAATGACACGCGCTGAGAGTATGGAAAGAACCCTTTTTCTCTGATATTTGCGATTAATCGCTTGAAGGCGATTCGTTGTGAGGCATCGTTGAAGAGGTCCTGCAAATTGCAATGTTTTTCTGAGCTCTGAAGCAAAACGCTTTACTGCGCAAAAACATTTTAACTGTGCCCTCCATTTGACACATACAACACGGCATTTCTACATGCATACAAAGACTGCACTTTGAACTCTATTTTGCTGGCCTTATCTGCCTTCCCGTGAGGCCTTGCTTCCAGGAAGTCCAAAGGGCACCCGTTGTTCAATCTGATCGGTAACCAACATGGCAGCAAAGACAAGCAAACTACCCTCAGAAATCGATGAGAATTTCCTACTCTGTGGGATCTGTTATGAAAGGTACAAGAATGCCAAAATTCTTCCGTGTCTACACAGCTTCTGTGAGCCGTGTCTTAGTAAGCTAGCCGAGGAAAATGGCACCATAACGTGTCCAGTGTGCCGTAGGGTTCATGAACTCACCGACAGTGGAGTGGCAGGCATTGAGGCCAACGTCTTCCTGAACGATTTACTTGTGTATTTTGCGGAACAGGGTGGAGATGAATTGAACAAATGCACAGCTTGTGAAGACGGTAAGGTCACAACTCGCTGCATTGAATGTGCATATCATATATGTTTTAATTGTGCTAAAGCCCATGCAAAATTTCCGTCAACGAAATCTCATCGCCTGTTAAAACTGGATGAATACCACGCAGCAGTGTCAGATGACACAGCCTCGGTTCAGCCACCTGCCTACTGCAACGCACATGCTGAGTACCAGGTCGAGTTCTACTGTGATACGTGCGAAATCGTAATCTGCCCGAAGTGTACGGCATTAGATCACCCTCAAACGAAACACCAGTACAGGCATGTCAACGATGCAGCGAAGGATTTCGCCGGAAACTTGTCTACCGCCATAGAGAAAATGAAAGTGAAAGAGACCGAAGCAAACAACAGTAAAATCACGGCGCAAGGAGTATTACAATCGCTCGACAAGAGCTATCAAAGAGAAGAAGAAACTCTCAGGAAACACACCCGACAAACAATCCAAGAAGTAACACGTTTGATACAAAAAGATGAAAACAAACTGCTGACTGAGTTGAAAGGTGAATACGATAAAAGGAAAGAAAACCTGACCGCACAAATAAAAGAACTTGACATTGCTGAGAGTGACCTCACAATTACTCGTGAATATGTTGAGAAACTGATGCATTATGGGAACGCTTCACAGCTAATGTCTGCAAAGAAGGGAGTTGATCATCAAACAGAAGAATTACTGAAAGTGAAGACAAAGGTGGAGCCAGCAGAAGACGACTACATGGAGTTTCGCCCATTTGATGACTTCTGTATTGATAAAAGTATTGGGATGATAAAATTCATTCAAACAGTGTACAAAGTGGACACAGTCGCCCGAACTGTTCGAGTTGGCGAAGAAATCACGTATACCATTAGGAGTGAAGAAGAATCAATCCTCGATATGGACAAAACGTCACTGAGTGCAAAAGTTGAAGCTGTGATGAAGAAACCTGACGGTACTCCACATGAAATGAAAGTCAAGGACTATGAGAATGGAACGATGACTTTGAAAACACGCGTGGAGGAAGTAGGGGAACATGAACTTTCAGTATCAGTATGTAGAAAGTCAGTGCTGGGTTCACCTCTCAGAGTTAATGTTATAGCAAAGAAGGGGTTAGTGTGCAAGTTTGGGGAGTCAGGTTCAGGTGTTGGTCAGTTCAATGCAATATAGGGGATAGTATTGTTGGGAAACAGTATTATTTTGGTCTGTGAATATGGTAATAGCAGATTACAATCATTTACTGTTCGCGGAAGACATAGGCAGATAATCAAGTTTTCAAATATCAACAACTTCAGTCCTCATGATGCTGCTGTATCAGTGAATGGTAATGTCTTTACTACAGATGGTAAAAATAAGAAAGTAATTGTCTGTGATGAGAATGGTGAACTAATGAGGTGTTTTGGAGAGGGTCATTTTGAGTGTCCTATTGGTATCGCGATCAATCCTGTCACTGGAAGAGTTTATGTTATGGATCACACTGCTCACTGTATTCACATTTACGACCAAGACGGCAATCATATCAAGTCATTCGGAAGCCATGGAAGTCAGGAGGGCCAGTTTTATCATCCTATCTTTGTCTGTATTAATAATGCTGGTATTGTCTATGTATCAGAATATAATAACCATCGAATCCAGGCGTCCAATGGCGATGGTCTTTTCCTGTACACATTTGGCTCGTATGGAAGTGGTAATGGCCAATTGAACCATCCCCGTGGAGTAGCCGTGGATAAACACGGCTATGTGTATGTCGCAGATCAAAGCAATAATAGAATTGTGAAATACGAATCACGTGGTCAATTTGTTTGTCGTATTGATGACGTGGGTGATGGTCTTAACCGGCCTATCAGTGTCTGTGTAACCGACGATGACAGAGTCATAGTAGCTGATAACGGAAACAATTGCATCAAAGTTTTCGCTCAATAATTCTCCTTCTCAGAGGCTACGGCTTGTTATGGCATGGTTTCGTGATGAGTGTAAACCATTCTTATGTTTCATAAACATTAATAAGTTTGGAACAGAATGCAACAAGAAGTGTTTTTAAAGTGTTTTGTAAAACTTAGCAAAGCCCAATAGTCTCTAGGTTTCAAGTTTGCTGAGTAACACATAATGTTGCTGTTTTCAATTGTACATGTAGTTCCATTCCCAGATTGATACAATTTCTGTTTTGTACTCTTATCGATGTGAAATTGTAAAAAAAGTTATGTGAGTGTCCTTTCATAATTTTCAGTCGTATGTAACTGGATAAAGTTTTAATTTCATTTATTTAAGCAGTGGATAAGTGTTTCCCCATCTTCATCCTTAATTACATGACTTTCAAATTTCAGCATTAATTTCAATTTGCAAAATTATTTGATTTTATTATCTTTGTAGCCCACTTAATATTTTGTTTGTTGTGATATAATTTGAGTTGTTTGCGGGCAACTCTATTCTTACGATAAATTGGACTGTAATTCATTTTACATTTTTATATATTGAACAAGTGTCCTACCTCCTCCTTAAAATGGCTTGCCGTTCACTCTGCAGAAAGAAGATGAAAAGTGCTCGACATTGAAAGTGAAATACCAAGGGACAATGGACACGAACAGAACTGTATACTAATGCTTTATTTTGGTGAACAAGTAACCTCCATTTTAGGTGGAAGTAATCAGAAATCTAAATTTCTTCTTTCGTCAACACTTTTAATCACGGGATGTTAGGCGATCTTCATTAATACAGAAAGTATGGAACAAAGTTTACATTCCTTTAGATATAAGTGCTTAATTATACTCATATTTCTGCTTGCTCCTGCTTTGGCTGAATCACCTGCCCAGCTTTCTCAGCGATCTACTCTTCCCCTACCATATGTCTGACCGGTATATGTATGAACATTAAGCACCGGAGATGAATCACCTCGTTGCCAAAGAGCTCAAGGTAACAATCCGACCACAATTAGGTGAAGGAAAACATACATGTTTCTGGTCTTTAAATTTTAGGAAACTCTTCGGGCAATATGCTGAGAGCCTGTGATGAAGCGATATCATGTTATCGCTGTTAGTTACATATTCGCTTTATTTTTTATGCAAGTAACGTGAACAAAATATTTAACATCAGTTAGGCCTTCAAGAATTATATGCAGACGAGAGTGCAATGTTTATGCCACTGAATCTAGACTTTGTATTGTATTGTATCACGAACTTGGTCCACTTTTAATTTATTTTCTCGTCTGGATCAACAACCCCAAATTGCTGCATTTTGACTTTCTATCTATGTCTGCATAATATAATTTAACTTTCTTTTCACTCGAAAGACAGGTTTATTTTCTTCTTGCCTTGGGAAGATTTGAAATATTTACAGCAATAAATACACATCTGCTATTTTATCATGACATGGTTTTTCTATGATCCGTTATCTTTATTCTGTTGATTGTAATTGCTCAAAACATTTAATGAATAAAGTGCCCATTCAACCATACGCCTAGCATTGTTAATCCATTTCAGTATTGTAGTGTGCATGCCACGAAACATTTTCAATCGCCCCATCCCCGCCCCGGACTCCTTCCACAAGTATAGTTGTGAACATAGTCTTACACGATTAGCTGTTGATATATAGTACTATGATGCATTCAATCAACTTGTATCGAACACCTGGCTGCGCCAGTCCGACATACAATGACACGACTGTCGTATAGAAATTTTTATTTTAGATTATTTTCTCAGATAGAAGTAATGTTTTACTTCCCTGTGGTAAGTAATAATAATCACGATCCACATAACAGGTGCCGCAAACTGGTAAATTTCATCGATTTCACAAAATCATCACAAAACATGTTTCGAAGGATGATATACTGCTTTTAGGTATTTTTGACCTTGACCTAAATTTTTGAGAGGAAAGTTGAGCTGTTCGTAACTGCCCTCACACTGACATATGCGGAAACTTGCCCTCCCACAGAAATTATTATGCCCGCTGCCCTCAAGCATCTACGTTCTGCCAGCTCCCCACTCCCAACAGCAGTTTAAGCTTCCCACTCCCCTCTCCCCACCACTGAAATTTACCATTGCCAACTATATGCACATATTCCTACAAGTACATTGCATTTACGAAACTACAGCAATTATCTTTCACCCAGTTTGCGTTCGTTCAGTGCATGGCTGTGTAATATATATTCATATTTAGCCTGTAAGCTACCGAACTGCTACCCTCAAAGTTTGGGGCTTAATCTCCCCAAAGTTCTATCCACCACCGTATTCCCCTCACTCTACGTATTTTTCGATACCCACTGTCAAAAATATTCTCCCCGCCCAATGAAAAAATGAAATATTTTCCCCGCCCACAGGAAATATCGATTTTTTCTACCCGCCCTCTGAAAAACTAGGCACGAATACCTTTTTGCACGAACAGCTTAGTTGGCGGCACTGACATAAGTACATTCGACGAACACTGTTATTTAGCTTCTGCACTGTCTCTTTACCTTTTAAACTCTTGTCATACCAGTATCTGATCTCCTAGTCTTCAAATACCTGAGTAGCGGTAGCTTCTTTCAGAATACGCATTCTGGTCGTCAAATACCGAACCTAATGTTGCATGCACATTCGGTCATTACTCGTGATAGACAACTGGTCAGAGTTATAGGAGTGATTAGGGAAACTGATAAGACCAAAGGTCCGTCATCGAGGGCGCTGACGTAGGAGCGCCCTCGAGCGACGGATTTTTCTGGCCAGGAAACTGATATACACGGAAGAATGTTTGGGTGAGACACTATAGGTGACAGTACACTTTGCCGGTCTCTCAGTAAAGCAAAACTATTCGGTCGGCCAGAGGCTGTTCACCTTGGAGACCTGCTTGTGACAGTTGTCCTTACGTTTCTAAAGTTGCCATGTTTTAAGGTTCTTTTCTAGATCGCAAAATTGCATATAACATATTTGTGAGAAGAACATGAAGTGTACATATCTTTTTGGTTGCTCTGTATTTAAATCAAAATGATTTCTAGTAATATACGAGATAGACTCAAACTGGGATCGCGTTTCGAATACCTTTAATGTTAGCCACGTTTATTGTTTAACAAGAAAATCATCATTGTAAGTCAATCAAAATCTTATGAACTTTGCCTTTCACTTTTTTGAACGTAAATTAAATTTAGTGTCGAATTACTTAAAACGTGTTTCGTGTGTTTTTAGAAATGACCATTTGAAAAAATAACGCCGAATTTAATTCTTTTCTGTGGAAAAGCAATTTCGCTCTCTCCAATGCATTCGCGAATGTATATTCCTTCATGTATACACACACAATGACAGCATTCTCCTCAACACAATAGAGGTCAACAGTTGCCATGACATCAGAGAAAATTATACATGTTTCTCAGTGATTCATCTTTGTCATAACATTCGCACAGAAAATAGCTAGACAAAAGAAACATATTAGCCTTCGCATTTTCGATGTCTAAGGTAACATTGGGATCGCGATCTTTTTAGACCCTAACTTGAGAGAGAGAGAGAGAGAGAGAGAGAGAGAGAGAGAGAGAGGAGAAGGGGAGAGGGAGGGAATGGGGGAGGTAACATTTTACAAGTAGAGAAATGTTTTCAATTTTATTTTTTTCCTCCATGAAATTGTTAGATAATCGCTATAGGAGCCTTTCGCTCCCGGCCTCATTGTGAATTCATGATGAAACCCATCTTATAAACAATTTTAACATGATCGTGCACTAAATCAATTACTAATCCCAATAAACGAATTATTATTATTGCATTTTGTCGGAAAGACTAAGTAGAAATTGTAGTCCTATGTTCATTTTACGTTTGTAAATATAGTATCCATAATAAAATTTGGCTGTTTATCCAAACGTTAATTTTTGCACAATTTCAAACTATCTCTTCCACATAAAAAGTCAAGGATTTTACGCAAAATTGCAGATTATTGTTACCGACCATCGAGTTCTTTATCCTTACGTAAGTATCCTGGAGGTGTTGTGTAGCATCGTCTTGAGATTTCAGTTCAGTTTAAAGCCAAGAACACTCGTTTTTTTAATTTCTTAATTCCTTAGAGCTTAGCCAGAATTTGCTACTGAGTTTTGACTTTTTGTCAACTGTGGTGCATATTTTACCAAATTTACTAGCGTACGGACGGCCTTTTACAATATTGATGTTGTGTTTTCCTGTGAAGTTTGTTTCACAAGATATGTTTGGTTTCTCTAACAATTTCGACTTTGGCAAAGTGATTGATATAACCGGATTAAATGCTAGTGATATATATGACCAACTAATTTTGTATCTTCACTTGCTAAGGACACGTTTCCAAGAAATGATTAAATGGTATTAAAACACAGCTATTACATATTGTTCGTTTAATGCGTGCAGTTACTTTAGTTGCCCTAAAATTAAAACTTATAATGGTTAAAATGTAATGATTGACGTTTACAGATTAAGGACGAATGCACAAGGGGATACATGTTTTTGAGCCTCAAATGTTTCTAATATTTCTGGTTTGACATGGCTGTGACTAATTTTGACGCCTGTGGACAAAATGACGCTTTCACAACCTTGTTTGTTATTGTATGTTTGACAGTCTGAAATTTATATTCCCTATAGAGTTAACACAGGGCCAGTGACCTATAAATATCGATTTGTAAATAGATAATTTATTGGTATAACCCCTAAATTGTATACTGTGACCCGAGGTTCTCATCTCAATTATTGAAAAGACTAGTTTAAAGCCTTCTTGACACTTACGAGAAAAAGCTTCGGACATTCGGTACCGATGAGCATTCTATCGACCAGAGCCAGAACTTACAGTGTACCAGAAAGGTTACAGGTCTCAAGCAACATTTTTAGTGTCGTTATTCGTCTGTTTTTCAGACAGTTCAGTTGGAATTGTTGTTGATAGTTCTATACGTGAAGATTGTTCTGTTTCATAGGCAGCATTCCGTCGTGGCTAAAAATCATTTGATGCAAACTTATGAAACGGAGTTTCTTGAATTACCGAAAACAAGACGGTCACCGTCCTTGCCGAGAGCAACATTGATAATGTTATGATAAAATGCATATAATTACAGACTACACCAAGCATGTCAATTTGAAGTGAGATTTTGTGGAAAGGTCCTACAAGAACTTGTTGGTACCGTCAACTATTTGCACAATAATATGAAAGGAATTATTACGATTCAGAATAGGGTGGAGGTTGGACGGCGTAGTTTGTTGTCGGGTAGGTTGTCATGGGGACAGCCTGTCCATAATTTTGGGGGTAAGCACCATCAGCTGAATAGGCTGGTGGAAAATTGTTCTGGCTTTCGGGGGTCACGACCTCTTGCACCTGGTTGCGATTCCTCTCGGCTCGTTTCTTCTTCTTCTTGGAATCCAAACAATACCAGATAGATAATGCAACAATTCCTAGGATAATTACTCCGAAAATAACTCCAAGAACAATCCAAACTGTATCACCTACAGACAAAAACATGAAAATGGTGTTGAAAATGACGAATCTTGAATTGACGTTTCGTGTCATGCTTTCCTTCCATTGGAATTAGAGGCTACACAATTCCAGGCATGCAGTCTACAGCAACCATTGATGACCCTTTTAAAACATTGCAACAGCCTCTGAAAGGGTATTGTGTATGATTCCTAGTACACACACATACGCGATCAATGAACTCGAAACGATCCATATGATGATTATTGTAAATCACTTTTAAAAAGTATATCATGACAGAATCTCACAATTTTTTTTTTCATTTTCGATGAACTACTCTAAGTTTGTAGGCATGCATGTTCTGCGTTCAAGATTTCGGTTTTATTCTTTCCACAGATTAAATTACTTGTTCCCCTGATTGTGTGAGTGCTATCCCTCATCAGTGAATTGAGCTCTGAACATCCGTGAAGTGTTAATATGTTTTCATATTTGTCAAGCGAATGTTAAGACCTCAAACATGTCCTGGTGCTAAAATGGCAATAATCAGGGTGTTAAACTTATTTCTGACAATACCCATCCAATAATGACACGCTTTTCACATTGAAACTTTTGAATTCGCATCGATTGTTGGTATTTAATACTTCAAGTTGTAAAAGTCATACTACGATTAGAATGGATTTAAAAATACAGGAATAGGGCCCGACGCAGAAGTTAGAAGCTACCCTAAAGTAAGGGACAAATTTGATGTCATATAGATAATTTTGAAGTGACGCTGAATGAGGGCGTTTTAAAGTGTTTTAAAACTTCATCCAAGGAACAAATAATCATTTGACTGTGTGGAAATCACGTTGAACTTAAAGCACCGAAACACATGTGAGGCCAATGACATGTTTAAGGTCTTAACAGACGAGGAACAGAAAATTAAATCGCTCTTTCTGAAAGGGCTAAGTGATTATGCCTGTCGTTGAAGCTCTTACTTGCGCAACCGCTTTCCTCCGAGCCGTCATTGCAGTTGTTTAGACCATCACACTTCAAGGAACTGCTGATACAGCGTCCGTTGCGGCACAGATACTCAGCGCTTCCATTGCGCGTTTCGCAGGATTTGTCATATTCTGTGAGAAAAAGACTTAGATGTTAGAATATTAAGTGTCTTGAAACCTACGACGACTGTGAAAAACTGACACAAAATTAAAATGCATGATTGACCACTGAGGGCGCTGTTCAGTCGGCATGAGGTTACTATAGTGTCCTGGGACACTTCTAATCAATCAGTAACTATTCAGACGATCATCACAAAAACTTTGTCACTCTTTGCAACAGGTCCATTATCAATGCCTCGAATGCAGACCATGGACAGTGGTTTTGGAGCAGAAGATCGCTCCACTGTCTGTGTCAAATGCAGACTTGTACGCAAACAAAGTAAAAAAGAAGGCGGTGGCACTCCACTGCAAGGCTAACGCCAATGCCACAACCTGACAAAATGTGACGATGTGTCACATTTTCGACTAAACGAAGAGAACTGAGAGGGCGCATTTATTAAAAGTCAACGATATCATCATTGTGCTTGAGACCAAAATACATAAACAAATCAAAACCTATAATGTTTAAGTATGATTCTGCAATAAACAGCAGACTAAGGGTTCTAAAGTCATGGCAACTTAAAGATAACGCCAGAGTGATTGAAATAAGATGTCTAAATGGGATTGTCTTTTCTGATCCAAGATTGCTTAGCTGTCTTTTCACATCATTCTTGTCGCCCTTGTGTACCAGCATGAACAAACAAAAGATATAAGTTATCGCCATTTCTTGTGATCTTTTTTCCCTTTTAGATTTGACTGGTTATTTGACTGGGTAACATCAAAGGATCTCATTGTTACCAATTACTAGTTACCTTTGGTATCCCATTGGGTACCCAAGGGCTCGGATTTAGAGTTAAGAAGGTTGATGAACAGGTTATATATTATACCCGTTCACCTAATTCGGGAACTTTGCACGAGAGACAGATTAGAACGAGCCCCCCCCCCCCTTACTTGTGAAGCCTCTAAACTACAT
>LD345398.1:318935-336025 GCA_001465055.1 Ptychodera flava | reverse complement strand
AACCCTACTGTTCAGTAAATATAATACTGAGTCACTAACCCCTAGAATCAGCCCATATGTCACCGTGGATTAATACACATGCATTACTCGAGTGATGGCTGCAGTCAGAGCTCTGGAAATACTTCATGGCAATGCAATATCACAATATTCAACCAACAAAGTCATTGTAAGTGTTGCAAACTTTCAATTTGTCTTGTATGATTGCATGAAATTTTGTGTGTATGCTTCCTCTTAGGGGTGGGATGATGTGAGTTTCCATGGATCTGATCAGATTCCCACTCCAAACATTGATGACCTGGCTTACAATGGAGTCATATTACACAACTACTATGTACAGCCAATCTGTACACCAACCAGGGCTGCTTTGATGACAGGCAGACATCCTATACATCTTGGTAAGTAAGATTAGTCCTATAGAATTCTACACAATTACTATGTACAGCCAATCTGTACACCAACCAGGGCTGGCTTGATGACAGGCAGACATCCAATACATCTTGGTAAGTAAGATTAGTCCTATAGAATTCTACACAATTACTATGTACAGCCAATCTGTACACCAACCAGGGCTGTTTTGATGACAGGCAGACATCCTATAAATCTTGGTAAGTAAGATTAGTCCTATAGAATTCTACACAATTACTATGTACAGCCAATCTGTACACCAACCAGGGCTGTGTTGATGACTGGCAGACATCCTATACATCTTGGTAAGTAAGATTAGTCCTATACAAGTCTACATCAAGTATGGTATGGTATTGATGTAATCTAATCTTAACACTATAAACAAGAAATGACTAAACAATATATCGTCAGACTCTGTGAATCTTGGTGAATTGTCATATGATTCTGTATGCAGATGACCTCATTGCAATATTGGTCTTTCCTGTTTTGGTAGGTAAGATCCTTTATACTGGAAAATTGAGATGAATTCTTAATATTTTAATTCACGACTGGGTTGCATTCAAGAAAATCATTTGTCAAGATTTGATGGGACGATCTTTTACATAGTGAAAAATCTAGAACACTTGATACAAAATGGTGAAGGTAAAGCCTTGTAAATGCTGTTTGTCTTTTAAGTGCCTTTGCATTTTAGAGCACTCTGTAATATCTTGTATAGCTTGTAGATACTGATATCCTGAATTGCCAAAACTTTTGTGTTGTGGGATCAGCTCTCCAAGGAGAGACTGACATGTACAAGTAGGCCCATATATCTCAGTAATATTTGCCTTAAATAAGTCAGATAGTGTTACCAGTAGAATACCAATGAAATTGTTGTTTTTTGTTGAAATCAGGTTTACAGCATGATGTCATAATGGGAGCAATGCCATCTGGTTTGCCACTGAATGAAACCATATTTCCACAATATTTGAAGAAATTAGGATACTCTACACACATGGTTGGCAAGGTAAGGCATTCATACCAGATTAATACCACAACCATATACTGTATTAAGAAAAATATCCTTGTATCAATCAGCCAGCAAATTGTACTGAATTGTGGGCCATCACCCACACATTTAAACAGAGTGTACTGATGGTATTTAAACTACATGTCACAGAGTAACTACACTAGCCCACAGAAGTAAACATTTTATCATCTACCGGTACGTTCATCTTTCTGGTATTTCAGTAACACATTCTCTCACACCATCAATTAAACCATCTCAAGCCTGAAATCCCATACAGAGGTGAAGGTCAGTCAGATTACCAGAAAGTCCAGCCCAATGGGATAAATTTAATTCCAAAATGCAAGCTGTCATAGTAAAGTCCTGGTCAATATTTCTGTCAAGGCAGTCACAAAATCTCATCCTGACACAATGTCTGGTTTTCTGTCCACTCAGTGGCATCTGGGATTCTTTGCCTGGCAGTATACACCAACATTCCGTGGATTTGATTCCTTCTTTGGTTATTACAATGGAAAAGAAGATTACTACGATCACATGACTTTAGAGGTGAGAACTGACCAATCAGGAAACTTTGATAAAACACAAACAATGCAGAACAACAAAACTACAGAAATACATCTCAAAGTAGTATACTTGTATTAATGTTGCATTTGATTTTCCAGTTTTCAGTTTCAAACATTGTTAGAATAAAATTCAAATACAGTACTGCAGTTTTTGATAGCTTTGTCTTCACAGTTTTCTTTCCCTCATAAAAGTCAGGAAAACCTACATACTTCAGTCTGATACTTTGTTTGTTTGTTTCTTGGACCTTTTCGTGTACTTTCCTTGAGTGATAACAATTGCCGGAATTGATTTGATGTCATATTGCTCTAGTATTAAAGTGGCGCTCCCACTTGGTAACATTTTTAAAACACATTTTTTTAATGCCAATGGTCGATATTTGATGTGGCGACTGCACGCGGAATGCAAAATATCGATAAAAACATGTCCTCAAAAAAGTAAAAGTTTGAATTTCGGAGGCCCACCTAAATTCAGCTTCCGAACATCAAACATTCGGCACTTGGGCCATTGTCAACTAAGCTATGGAGTACGAGTCTACGCTGATACTGCTGTATGCCACAGTTCCACTCGCGTTGGTGATCGGTCATGGCCCATGGGAGAAAGCCGAGTCTCACTGACTTGGTGAAAAAAATGAAAAACAATTTTTGCTGATTCCACCAGAATTCGCATAAGTGAGTAGCACAGTTTCGTGTGGTTGATACACAACGGCCGCCTGGTGGTATTAGATGCATACCATATCTGTGTGGCAGACGACAAAATGTAATCATCAGAGGCGGCTAATATTTTACACATAAAACTATTATTTATGTGGTATTGGTTCAAAATATAATACAACTGATCGAGAATAATGAAAATGACAAAAATTAAGGAGAGGTTTTAAAAAAAACTTACCTGAGGTAAAGGCATAATGCTGTATGTAAAGTCTTCACAGTGGGAGGTAAATTAATTGTGTCGTTCGAACCTATTGTGGACTCTGTAGAATATTGTCAATTAGCACAACAACAAACCTTCGGGGGATTTTTTGGTCATAATCAGAAACGATCGTAAAACTTCGGGATGTGAAAAATACTCTCGGGAAATGACATGTTTTTATCAATATCTCGCGATCCTCGTGCAGTCGCCACATCAAATATCAACTGTTGGCATTAACCCTTTGCACCCTGACCCCCTGGTACTCTATGACGTCATCAGACATTTATGTCCAAGCCGGGTTCAAAGGGTTAAAATATATGTTTTAAAAATGTTACCAAGTGGGAGTGCCATTTTAAATGGAATCTTGTAATTCATGGCCATGACGTAATGAAAACAAATCCTAGTCTTCACTAGCATAAAAATAGGAATGCCATGTTGTTGTGGATTTTACAGTCAGTTTAAGTGTTCTTTACTTTACATACAGACACACACACAGACTCAACCAAATCCCTAAGTCCCATGGGCAAAGACTCATGAATACAATTTATGGAAACAACTTTACACATTGCAATTTATAATTTCCAAGACCATCAGGAGAAATTAATTTATTTAAAAGAACTAGTTGTTGCTTTGAAACTAACATAGTATTTGCATGAATAACTTTATGACAGAATGAATACATGGGTTATGATTTACGTGACAATGTCAGTGTCAGACATTCATTTGATGGACAGTACACCACTGAACTGTTTACAACCAAAGTTGAAGACATCATTAAACAAAACAACAATCAACAGGTACAGTAGCTTCCATAATCAGGATTGGTTTAAAAACATAATGATTTGAAATTAAGAAAGTGAATTGCAAGTCAAAGGATCAACACCAAAGGTAGGATTGAATAAATTAGGTATGTCATTGCTTGATCCCACACCAGTGATCTGTAGATCTACACCCAATTAGGGAAGAGTATATAGGTACTGATATTGCTACCAAGAAAAATGGACTTGTTGCCAATGACACGTTTGATGTGAGATTGAACTGGCAGATGTCATATCATGTCACAGGCACTCTGTGAATTTCAAACACATTGAAGCAATCGACATTGTCAACCCTATGCTTGAATTTAACCAAAAAAAATATCAAAAGCAACAATAAATTTTTCTCTGTCTGTCTGTCTGTCTGTCTGTCTGTCTGTCTGTCTCTCTCTCTCTCTCTCTCTCTCTCTCTCTCTCTCTCTCTCTCTCTCTCTCTCTCTCTCTCTCTCTCTCTCTCATACACCATCTCACACACTGTCATCTCAATTCTCAGCCTCTTTTTCTATATCTAGCTCATTTGGCAGTCCACAGTGCCAATCCCAGTCAACCACTGGAAGCACCTGATAAATATGTTAAAAGATTTCCACATATTCAAGATAAGAACAGGAAAATGTTTGCAGGTAGATAATCTAAAATTTCATCTCTTCCTGTCTGTTTTTAGCTATTATAGACTATAGTCTATAGAAGCTATTGGGATGGGTATTCGTCCGGCGTCCGTCGTCAGTCTGTATGTATGTATGTATGTATGTATGTATGTATGTATGTATGTACCGGTATATACCGGTAAGTATGTATGTCTGTTTGTGAAGATGTCCTTCCACTCAAATATCTTGAGAACCGCAGTACTTACAGATTTGATATTTGTTGTGTAGATGCAAAATATGATTATGAGAAACTTTCGTTTTTGTTTTTGTGATATTGTTGAAAATATGCAAATTAGCTCAAAAAAGGTGTTTATGGTAAAAAATCTTCTTCATAACCGCTTGTCAGACAGCTTTGATATTTGGTATACAGGTCCCTAGGGATGATCTAATGTAGTTTTGTTAAAATTGTAATGAAATATGCAAATTTGTATTTTTAAGGAATTATTTTGTCTTTTGGTCAAAAATTTATTTCATCAAAACCGCTTGTCTAACAGCTTTGATATTTGGTATACAGCTTCTTAGGGTGGATCAAAATGTGATATATTCAAATTGTGATGAAATTTACAATTTTGTTTTTTTTGGGCTCTTTTTGGTTAAAAAATTTGTTTATCAAAAATAATTTGTCTGATAGCTTTGATGTTTGGTATACAGTTTCCTAGGGGCTATCTTAGTGTGGTGTAATGAAATAAAGATGGAATCTTCAATTTTGTATTTTTGGGTCAATTTTTGCAATTTTCGGTCAAACCTTTGTTGCTCATCCGATATTTTTTGATACTTTTTATACAGATTACTAGGGTTTACATTAATCTGATATATTGATATTATGATGAAATCTTCAATTTTGTACTTTTTGCAGCTACTTTTGCCATTTTTGCTACGGTCAGGCCATCCTGAAATTAGCTGTCAAAGATATCCACCGTCATCAACACATGTCACAAATAATTATCCTCGACATAACACAGTGGAGCTCTAGAGGCTGTCAGGTCCCTTGTTTCTTCAAAAGTGCTGGTCAGAACAGTGATATTTGGTATACAGGTGCCTTAGGATGACCGTAGTGAGATAATTTCAGACAGTCAGGAAATACTTAATTTGGTATCTATGTCTATAGTAGCTTCAGGGACATGGGCCCTATGTTTCTTAACTCCCATATTTTTCATAACATCACATTACCAATCAAAAAACTGTATACTACCAGTACTGATATTTTTAGAGTGAGATCTGTAAGGATATTTTCATGAGGGGTGTTTTTTCTGTATTCTGATCTCATTTTTTAAAATTACTTTAATTCAGCAGGGTTGAATCATCATTCTCTTTCTCTATTCACTTAGTTTTTTTCTCCTCAAGAACTTCATTTGATTAATTTATATACATTGATGTCATCATCATCAACAATATCATCATTACCACCACCAAATCATCATCGTCATTATCATTATCATCATCATCCCAATAAATACATGCCTGGTTCATGAGTTGTCTTTGTAACAACATTCAATACACAACACTTGACGGACTTTAAACATCTTTGGTTTTCAAAAAAATATATATATAATTATGTATATATATTATGTGTTTTTACAATCACAGCAATGGCATCTGCATTAGATGATTCCGTTGGAAATATCACAAAGACCCTGAAATACACAGGTCTTTATAACAATTCAATCATCATATTCACCACTGACAATGGAGGACCTGCTGCTGGTTTTGACAGAAATTTTGCTTCAAACTGGCCTCTCCGAGGCATCAAAGCTACACTCTGGGAAGGTGGTGTCAGAGGCACTGGATTTATCCATAGCCCTCTCCTGGAAAAGTCTGGAATAATCCAGGAAGGAATGATCCATGTTTGTGATTGGTTACCAACTCTCTATCATGCAGCAGGTGGTAATGTTTCAGAATTACCACAGAATTTGGACGGTGTCAATCTATGGGACACTTTGTCCATGTAAGCATATTTGAGAATTAACATTAGTTTTTCTTAGACATGTATACCATATGCCGTATCTTTCTCTGATATTTAAACAAGCCAGGCCTTGTTTAATATTCATTGTCAAGTAGGCAGACAGAAATTAAGTATAGAATTAAGAATTAATATTAGTTTTTCTTAGACATGTATACCATATGCCGTATCTTTCTCTGATATTTAAATAAGCCAGACCTTGTTTAATATTCAAGTAGGCAGACAGAAATTAAAGCATTTAAGATTACCATAATGTTTTCATTCATATCAAAGCGTCTGAGAAAGTGTTAGAAACTCTCGTCCTTTGATGTGTTGTAGTAAACACAGATGGAAGACAAAGTGACAATCTGCTTCATGTGTTCATTCTCTGTTTCTATGGAAACGAATCTTGTACATTTATGGAGATTTATGAAGAAAATATACATCTGGGAACTTGAAGCAAAAGACCTACATGTTCTGTACAACCTTTAGTATGAGACTGGGCCACATGATATGTACACAATACCATTACGTGTATCTGGGCATTTATAAAGTCAGATCTACTTTGACATGAAATAAAACAATTGTTGAAATTTTTCACATTTCACTTTAACCATTTCAGGGGCACTGCATCACCAAGAAATGAAGTACTTCACAACATTGATCCAATAACTCAGACAGCGGCACTAAGAGTTGGAAATTACAAAGTCATCATTGGTGATGTCTGCAAGGGCAAATGGGATGGTTGGTTTAAACCTGAACAAGTCACAGATGGTAAGATTTACACTTTATATGAAAAATACAAAATATGAAAAAAAGTATAACAATTGCGGATTACTTGGTTGAATTCTAGACAGTTTAACATGTTTCAGATAGAATGCACATCGGAGACAGATATTCCAACACTCAATCAATAATTTTTAAATACTTTTTTAGCCTACCATTTGTTAGGGCTCATTATAACTGTTTGTGAAAATCTGAAATCTAATTTTTCCCATAGAGTTAACACAGGGATGGCAGCCATTTTGATTTTCAGGTGTTGGTAAATATTGGGTAATTTGTTTCGCTACTATTCAATTCACAGTAACCCCTGATTTTATTCTTGATTTTAAAACAGAATTGTTTTAAGTTCCCATGTGGTAAGTTTTAGCAAAAGCTGAAGTCTTTCAATTTCAATGGGAATATTACCTGAAGACTTTGATGCACCAAACATATTTTGAGTATTCTTGATAATTTCAAAAAGTTGAAGTGTGATGAATTTCTGTTATTTTTTCAAATAAAAGGCTTCAGTAACTCAAACAGAATCTAAAAGTGGGAGCTAATTTGCAACTTTAATATTGCAAATGTTTGACTTTCAAACTGTCAAGATAAGGACAGTATTTGCCAAGAGAAATTATAGAATCAGAATTTTAGTTTATTTAATAATTAATCCAGTACATAAAAGCAATATCGTTGTTTGTAGACATTGGATTGCTCAAGAAAGGTTTATACAATTTTTTTTTGATAATTTGTAATTCTAGGAATTAGAGCTGGTCATTCTACTAATGATATGAGAACAGCCATCGTTGAGTGCGGTCACAAACCCACCAATACATCAACAAATTGTAAACCAACAAAATCACCGTGTCTTTATAACATCAAGAATGATCCATGTGAATACAACAACATTGCTGATACATATCCTGGTAAGGCACTTACAAAATGGGTATAAATTCACTTCATAATTCCCAACTATATCTTCAATTTAGGTAATTTAAATTTCACTTCATGATTTCAAGTATTTCTATAGTTTCATGCACATTAATATCAACTTTTCTGTACATTCACTAAAGATAATTTTGATTCGTCTTGACTCTCAAAATCTCAAAGTCAGATTTATGCCATGATTAACAAATATTTTGACAATTTTATTTGTGATGGATGTATAGCATAAAGTAATTTTTGGCAGAATGAAATAGAACACTCATACTGTGATCAGAAAATAATCTGTGTGTAAAGATAGCGACATATCAAAGAGACAGTAGCTGTACATTTCTTTAGGAAAGTAATCTTCATTTGCTCCTTAAAGTAGAATGTGACTTGGGGACAGATATTTGGACTAGCAGCTTTTACAATTCTTTTCTGATCAACCACTTGTGGGGGCTCATTTTGAAGCTGTTGGTGTCAGGTAAATTTTAAAAGTCCTGGTTGCTTCAAAAACAGAAACATTAATTTTTGTCTGTATAGTATAGAGATGGTGGTTACTTTGAATTTCAAGCATCGTTACTGAATCCAGGGTATTTTCTCCAGTAACAAAATTTGAAGGTGAACCCAGATTTTTATTCTTGATTTTGAAAGAGAATTGTTGAAAGATTCCTTGAGGAAATTTTGAGCAAAAGTTGAAATCTTGCACTGTGGAGGTATACATGACCTTTTCAAATGTACATCAAAATTAAATGTAGAAACCTTACTCAACCATTTATTGTGTGCAAGATGCAACTTTGTTTTTGACAAGTGAATTTCTAGTTTTGTGTAGAATTCAATGTGCAGCATCAACATGTGACACAATGCACAATTACAATGTGTGTTGACAATTTGAACATTATGTATTTCAATATACTTTGGAGTCTGATAAGAAATTTTTATTTACAAATATAGCCAAGATACCTTGTCTTTATTCATTGATGGGGAATTATTACATCAAAGAGTCTGACTAAAATCAAGACAATGATCCATGGATAATTACCATCACTTCTGTATTCATCAGGAATGTTCAGAAACAAAGAGCTTTCCTTCATTTTATCTCTCCTTTGTTTCAAGACATTTTGAAAGAATTACTATCAAGACTTGATGAGTACAATGCTACAGCTGTGTTGCCATGGTTTCCACTTGATGATCCCAGAGCAGATCCAAAACTACATGGCGGAGTTTGGTCACCATGGGTCAATCTAACAACATTGTAAATAGAGCTGTCACAGACACCAAAGTCAGTGACGTACACCATTCATGCACAGTGCTTTAAAGTACAATGTATCTGGCATGTCATCACAGAAACTTTTGTTGGATTTAGACCAGATAATGAAAGCAGCACAAAGCTACCTATCCTGATACAATATCCATGAGTTACCTCATCATCTGATATAACTTACAAGCACTAACATTACATTTGTCATCCATAAGCTGGCAGTAGCAGACATTGTTCTCTTCCTGAAACAGTATGCATTTTCTTTCCTTTTCTCAAATTAAGTCATTTGAGAAATTGTTACTTACTGGCAAATATGGACAACGAAAATCAATGCATTTCAGAACTCTGAGGTAACTTCAAACATTTCCTATTTATTTAATTTCACATTCTTTACCACTTTATTTTTCGTTTGTGCTGAAAAATATGTCTTCGTATCTTGGTATTATGGCTTCAAACTGAATCAGAAACTCAAACGCTGAAGTTTGTATGGGATTTTTAATGTGAACGAAAGAGGTTGAAAGAATTCAACATTGAGGGCGCTATGTATCTACCCGTCCATAGTATCTGCAGAGGCTCTGGTCATGTTGATTGTAAATGTATGTCTATATTTCGCCCTTCAGACGCAATTTGATACGTAAAAGCTATTGCCGCTGTCTATCTGCCACTAAAGCCAATGAGAATTTTTTACTGAACTTTACAACAGCGCTGTAAGACCGGAAAAAAAGCCTTCGAACCTCAGAAGTGTTTGGACACCAGATGGCGGAAGATCTGTGTAATGTGTCCGTCATCAAGCTGATTTTGATTCTGATTCATTTAATCGTCGGGCCTTTTTGTCAAAGGTACAAAACCTTAATCAAAAACAAACATCTAGAAATTTATTTCAACTGCAGTCACTGAATTCCCCTGCTGCGCGGCATTTCCCTTTAATCGTAGTGCACAGTCCCTCTGTGGATAGAGGGACTGTGCGTAGTGGAAGGACATGTCTAAGAACGCGCGTTCTCTGTACTCGCACTCTCAAGATGCACCCTAGCTATAGTACGGTAGCTCGAGGTTTTGCCTGGGTATTTGGGTCGGACAGCAAAACCAGATTGCCGTCCGACCCAAATACTCAGGCAAAACCTTGAGCTACTGTACTCCAGCTCAGTAGATCCAACCATGGAGCTAGAAACAGATAATGCACGCGCAACTACTCCAGTACGCGGCGAAGCCCAGCATGCGAAGACTTGATGGTTTATTTGTATGAAAATTATACACCTTCTATACTGACCTCGGCCGTTTCTCAAAAGAAATTTTCACATTTTAATGCAAAAATTAAATTTAACACGAAATATGAAATACGTGTTCTGTGAACTAGCTACCCTACCCATCAGCTCTGCGTGGAAGGGCTGTGTGTTAGGGGAGAACCATTTGATTTCTGGGGGATATGGAGGATTTTGAGAAAAAGAAAAATTGTCACCAGGTGAAATAGAAGGAAAAAATTGATCCTGTGATGGCTTGAGAAAAAAAAATTGTCATAACAGACAGAAGTGAAAAAAAAATTGTCACAATGCACCTTAAATGAGCAAAATTTGGAAACTTTATTCTCATGTATTCTTTGCCGGCGCACCGCCATAGGCGGCGCATATGTTTTTACCACAAGCTAGTATTCTTATGTTTTTTTCCAGCACTTATGATATAAGCATGCACTACATAGGTCTACTTTACACCTCAGTGCACTCGATGTTTTCCTTCCCTTTTCTGAACCAAGAAGTATTTCAGGATTTCTGTTGCAATATCTCAATGGCATAGGCAATATCTAAAGAGGACTATTTGACTTCTGTAAATTGTGAAAATTTAAAACACAAGACAGGAGTCAATAAACTAGTGTTAAAACCAATATATTTTTCTCTCAATATAAATATGTTAAAAAGATGTACAAGTTGACAATGAAAATTTAAGGAACAACAAATATAATGAAATACAATGTGTGAACCTTGTTTCTCTGCCCACAAAAGATAACATCTTCCTTGAGAACTAAAAAGGAATGGACTGTTTTAAAGAAAAGCAGGTATAGTACTGAGCGAAGTTGATTTTGCCAGAAGAGTGTTCTATAAATGTAAAGTTGCAAATATACTAGAATTTCCATTTTTTTTTTTCACTTGTTGCAATTTAAAATGAATATTTAGAACCATCCTGTGATATGTGAAACACTGGCTTTCTCATCAAGACACTGATGAATCTCAGTAAAATAACATAAATAAAAAAATGAGTATTAAACTACAGCTGTGAAAACTCCTGGTTCCTGGTACTACTATGATGGCTTAAAGGAAAGCAATTCACAGGGGTCAGGAGTACAGCACTCCCCAGATCATTTAGCTCCTCAGGGATATTTTATCAGTTACCTCTTGTACATAAAAGTTTAGGTAGCAGAAGTATGGTTGGTAGACATCTTTAATACAAAAGCTAGTTCTTTCTACTTGCACAGAACAAGTTATTTATAGGTACAGTTGTGAACCAGTGACGTGGTATAGTTATGAACAATGCATTACAAACTTGATGATAAATTAACAAAAAATTGCACTGCTACTCCATTTGAAAAAATTGATGCAGGTCTTCCTGTAGAAAAAAAAAACTTGCTGTCACTCTGACTGGAAAAAAATTTGCTCCCATACCCACTTCCTCCGCCATATCCCTCCCCAGAAATCGAATGGTTCTCCCCTTACCGGCGTTATACGGCCTCCCACCACCGCCGTATAAACGCCGGTAACACACACTACCCTACCCATGAACAAGTGCATGGATTTAGAACTGTCATATGCATTTACCAAATTTTACAATTCTCCTTTAAATCATAAAAAGCAGTCGGGAAAATATAAAGTACAGACAGACACTCTCGGTGTCATACCACAGAAAACATGAGTAAAGTTGACAGGACTGTGAGTTAAAGTTTAACGTACACGGTCCCTCTAGTATAATTTCCAGGGGTGCGTTTGGGCGCACTGTTCTCGACACGAGAACGGTGCTCGGATGTGCCGAGCGCGCTCGATTCTCTTCGCTACATTTCCGGAAATAGCCGATCTTCGTTCCGAGAACGAAGAACACAACCCTGGTCTGATCCGGGAGCAGACGAGAACAAGATGGCGGAAACCAGCCGCGCGAAATGAAAATGTCAGTGCTATGTTGCTATTGTATGAAAAACGTCTCAGGATACAAGTCGAGATGGGTGAATTATTATTACAAGTTTAATCTTTCCAAACATTTGATGTTTTTTCGTTTTTGGAGAGTTGTCGAAAATTTTTGAGAGTAAACTGTTGTACAAATGTACAACAAACGTCTTCAACGTAATATTTTGGTAAAGCTGATGTATGAACGATGATTAAAATATAGCGAAACAGGATTTCCTTCGTGAAAGTTGTCTGTTGCCGTGACTATAATCACATTTGTACCAAGTTCTGCCAAAGCGAGGCTGTGTCGTTTGGTCGTCAAGAACAAGAACAGCTATCGGAAGCTCGCCCTCGTCGGATGTTCTCCTGACGAGAACGGTACGCCCAAACGCACCCGATGTTATTGTACATTGAACGGATAAAATGATACTGTAAAAATGTTCTTGTGACGAAAACAAATGTCAACATATAAATTAAACAACCATTGAAAGCTGACTTTAAATCGTCCTTTACTGCTCATTATAAGTTGAACATTTCACCGATCACTTGTCACCTTGTTTTCACTTGTTATCAGCTGTATGCAGCTGTGTGATAGCGCCCTCTATACAAGCTTTGTGTCACAGTTCATCGTGATGGCATCGGGTCAACATCGCGTCCGTAGGGACGTTAGATAGAATGACTTATTTTGGCATAATTTTGGTTCATCGACAGGAAAACTTGAAAACATACATGACAGAGATAACAGAGGATATGCAGGTATTTTTTTAAAACATTATTTTGTACACACAATTGTTAGATTCGCCATTCTCTACGAGTTGAGATGTGATGGGATCGGTTCTGTAATCAGTAAGCTTGCATTGCAGAACACACCTCTTGACAAAATGACACAAATATTTCAGTACAAATTCTCCAAAACAACTCACTTTTGGTATATTTGTATTGAAGACATGAAGTGACAGCTATGTTAAATATTTCAGGTCAAAATTCTGTTTGGAAATGCAGAAAATAACTCCCATATTGATTTGTTGACATGACTCATGTGTTGTGATGTTGACAAATCACCGTCGATTGTCATACACTTCTTGTCAAAGTTCCTCGATTTTTTCACTGAAAATGTGTCTGAAATTATTAAATTTCATCATGTTCAAACTCTAGAGAAGTAGTGACAACAACTTTGAATATTTTGTCCCCAGAATATTGGTTCTAAATGCGAGAAATAACCGATTATTAGTTTGGAGGGTGATGTAAACAGTGCAGTACGTCTACGATCGTTTCGTCACGCTTGAGTGACGATTAAAATTAGCGTGTCAAAACTTTTGAACAAATTTCAATATTTTGATGAAATTTAGACATTAAACATCATCTTGGTGTTTCTGTCTACTTAGAAAATACTACAATTTCATCGTAGCCTAATCCTCTAACAGCAATTCTATCACCGTCTGCGGTCACTGCCATGTACCAGGGGTAGATCAATTCATGTTGGAAAAGATGACCTATCCAAGTTCCATCTTCACTCCAAATCGAAATCCTATCATTTCCGTAATCACAAACATAAACATGATCAGCGCCATCAACGGCAATGCTGCGTGGGTCGTATAGCTGACTATCGCCTTGACCGTAGTGACCGTATTGGTACAGGAAATTGAACTGAGCATCAAAACACTTGATGCAGTGATTCCAACAGTCAGACACCATGATGACATCCTTACTGTTGACAGCGACAAAGTAGGGGTTGTTGAATGGTGTCTGCCTATCATCTTGATGACCACCAAGACACTCTGCAATGTACTGTCCAGTCTGGCTGTACTTCAGGACACGATGACCGTTGTCCTCTGTGACTATAACAAACCCCTTCACAAGAGCTATGCACCAGGGATTTGAGTTTGTAGGTAGGGTAATTATTTTGATGACTTTATTATTTTGATCACAAACAACTATTTGCAAATTATTGTTATCAAGGATTAAGTAGAGGTTGTCCTGAGAGACAGCTATGGACTGTGGCTTAAATGGCTTGGCAAACTGACCACTAAAACTGCCCAACTCCTTTTCACATGTGTAATCTTTGTTCAGTATGTGTACAATATTGTTGTCTCTGTCACACACCAAAAGTTTATCATTGTGGAATACCAGACCTCTCACAACTTCGAACTTGTGTCCTTGATGACCCTTAAGAGTTCTTCTTGACCAATGTCCTGAAAGGTCAAAGGTCAAAACAGGATAATTAGAATTGAAATAGAGAGAAGGAATAACAAAAGCCTGCACTAGAACTAATAGATATATCCTGAAGCTGAAAGCAGATTTTGATTCACATTAAATTAAAACAAAGTCAATCATTCACCCAAACATTTTTGTTGAATTATTTTCATCAATTCATACATTTTTATATTACTTTACCATGACAACATAATAATTACCTGTTTTGTGAAAGATAGGCATTTCCAAATTTCATTGAAAACCATGGTTACGCTGCAACAACACAGCTTTTAATGTGTAGTTTATTGACCATATTTGATTATTAACATATTATTGTTATGAAGGGGACTTTGTCTGGTGTACTTGATTTCATGACAATCATACTGCCATAGCAACACTTTTGATAAAAATCGTACCCTGATCTTGTTTTTTGTCCTGAAAGGTCAAAGGTCAAAGCAAGATAAACAGAATCAGCAACAGATGTGTGGTGACAATCTGACTGTAATTCAAATTCCTTGAAAAATATGAACAAATATTGTCAGAAATTAAATTGAACTGTCATGTTTAATATATAGCCAAGCTCATTGATGTATTTATTATTATTGTGTTTTAGTTTTAATGCCCTATTACCATGGCAACACAATGAATACAAGTTTTTGTCATAAAAAGAGCTTTCCAAATGTTTTAACTCAGCACATAAATGTTTCTTATAGATAACGCTTGCAATACAAGTATTATTGTATCCTAAACATACTCATATATGGTTATTTTAGTAAATGCCATGTTGCCATAGCAACACATTTGCAGAATTTGTTCAAAAATTTTCACATGTATATATCTGCTCTACGGTATTTGTCTGTCTACATCAAAAATTCTTTCAAATTCATTTAGGATAAAGTAAGACCATTGTTCCACAATCCAAATTGCAGACTCTACCAATGAAAGATGATGGTAAAATACCATTTTGGTGAAACAAATGATGTTTTTACTATTATACTACTAACTTTTCAAGTCAAATCTCTATCTCATAATTATAAATTTAAAATTAATATTACTGGTAATTACCATGGTTTTCCAAAATAAACTCATATTGTTGCACTCTTTTGCCTATAAGATATTGTCATGTTTGATTCAGGGAATTTCATGTTGCCATGACAATACCTTTTGCAAAAGAATATTCTTTGGCCAATACCCTGAAAGGTCAAAGGTCATAGCTATCTGAAGAGGGGATAGATATAAAAAATAATACCCATAGTAGCTGCTGTATCTTGAAACTGAGAAGAGTTAATGATACCCATTAAATTGAATGAAAAAGTAAATCTTGCAGCAAAATGTGTAATGTATTTATGATTGATGTTAGGTTTATTTTAATGCCTTTTACCGTGGCAACTTAAAAATGGCATGTCCTTATAAAAAGTTAATTCCCATAAGTTTGTAACACCACAAAGTTTTTGTGTTCTATTAATTACTTATTCATATCAATGTCACAGTGGTAAACATTTGGTGACAAGCTCAGAATGATTTAATCGGGAAAAGGTAGTGTTGCCATAGCAGCACTTTTGAAGATATTGGTTGTAAAATTCTTATTTGCTCTGATATTCTTCATTGGTTAACGGGAAGAGTTTTAGGGGGAGCACCCCGTCACTGAGCTGGGTAGCAATGAGATTGCTGAAGTAGATACTCACACCTACTTAACTTCATTCAAATTCACAGTTGCTTAGATTTGCCACCATAACACTATAATACATAGCAACACATAATGCTATCATCTCCATATAAACTATGCAGTGTTCAATGGTTGGACCTAGCTACCTCTCATTACCTGCACATGGCAATATCTATAAAACAAGAATGTCTACTGCAAAATAGGGATGGCGTGTTCCTAGAAATGACGTGAGTGAGATGTTATAAATTGTAATAAAATTGATATAATGATACTTTTATTTTCAAGGTAATTTTTTGCCAGTTTCAGGTTAAATGAATGTTTGTCAGGACAGTCTAGCTATGAAAAGTACACCATGCACCAATGATACACAGCGCAAGCAGCCACAGCTGGCACTGTGTATTGAAATGATTATCAGTTGGACTCTTTCCCATCCACACAAGTCTTCTACAGCACATTCAAAAAATTTGCTGCTGTTATTTTACATATTCATTAGTGACCCCTTTGTTGAAAAACCAGCCCACACCTTTTATCATTTTGTTTTGGTGGCCAAAAGGTGGCTTGTTTTATCTTCCCTAGGTACAATTTCTAAAGTATTTTTTATCAGTCGATCATCCAACAGGCGTTAGTCCAGTTACAGGATGAGGTAATAACCCACTAACCCCCAATGGAGCACTGAGCAGTAAAGTGCCTTGCACAACCCCTGCTAGAGTGTCGAACTCATCATCCTCCGACAGTGAGTCTGTTACTCTGAACCTTCTGGGTCTTGAACCAGGTCTCGGACTCACCATCCTTTGATAGTGAGTCCATCACCCTAACCACTGGTCCACAGTGCCTTCTCCTCACTGGACTACTAGACTTCCAGTTG
>LD345398.1:284092-307912 GCA_001465055.1 Ptychodera flava | reverse complement strand
GGCTTTCAGATCTTCTCCTGCCTTGGCCATTCTTTCACAGAAATCCTGGACAAGAGTTCTGTGAAATGCTGTGAGCCCTAACTCATCACTGTTCCAGACATCATAAATGAATAGAGCATTTGCGGGATATGGTGGTTGATAAAATCTAGCTTCTGGGAAAAGACTTTCTTGAAGTCTACCTGCAGTCTTCTTGACATTTGAAGAAAATGTGACCACATGGTGTATATTTTCTAAATTTCCGAGTCTTGGATAGTATTTATCATGATGTAGAAGCCAGTTGATTGCTGGTGGATCTTCAACAGGATCAGACCCTTTTGGTCTTGTAGCTGGAATCAAAGTTACACTATATCTTGCTGCATCTTCTTTTTCTTCCTCACTCACACCAACATCAAGGACAGTGCAGTGAACTTTAGAAGATTCAACAGGCTTCTTCTTCAGTGTATTTTCACAGAAATCTAAGATCAGTTTCCAGTTGGCTGGGCCATATGAATTGTTCTTCCATGATGTTACAAACAGTGCTGCAGATCCTTCCATTTTGCTTCTTGGTAATTTCCAGACTGTATTGTGAGCTTATATTATCCTGAAAATAAAACAGTATTGAGTACCGGTATCTCAATCAATCTAACTGGTTCTCTATTACAGTAACAGTTGGCCAATAAGCTCCAAAATTCAAGGAAAAACAATCTTTAGAAAATATGTTGGCATCATTTTTTGTAGAGTTTTGACAGTCAAGGAACAATTCAATTGTTGTCCTGACCTCAACTTAAAGTAAACAAGTGTAAAACAGTTCACATTTTAGTATTAATACAGTTAATCTATTAGTATATGTACACATTACTTACAGCCTGTAGTTACAGGACATGTCTTACAGTTATTGCATACCAGCTAGTTGCTTGGTCGTGGAGGTATTTTTGCACACCTAACTAAAATTGCTAGCCATTATACACATAACAGAAAAGGCCTGATCACTTTGCAAAACAATATATAAAACTTGTCAACACTCTGGACTTCAGTAAGTGAGAGTACAGTAGATAAAGTAAAATACCTGACTTCTAAACGTTATCAGTAATAAGACCTATGCAAACCTTCTTTGATCGCCATACAGTCCTTATTTCTAGCATTTGTTGTGGAATTATCTCATCCACTATGGTCAACACCTTTTGTCAGAAACCACTTGTCTGATGGGCTTAGTATTAATTCTTTTTTTTCAAAATAATTTCTTCTCAAAAAGTGCTCATCTGATAAAACAAAACAGTTCCTATTCATTAAAATGTCAGGTAGATGCTTTCTATCAAATAAGTGCATATGATGATCAAATATGCATTTCTAGACAAGAAACATTCATTTTTAGAGTTAATATTTGGTGATTATTTTAATTAATAATTAAAATGACTAAAACTACTGATACATTCTAATAATGTTCTGTAAATTATTGAAAGCCAGATAACTTCTATTAATTTTCATTGTTGTTTTTCCACAAACATTTCTCACAATGTATTGGTTGTCAATTGTTATGTGTTCTCATGTCAACAGTTAGTGACAGCCAGTGAACAGATCATAAATCATGGCATGGCTGAATCCTGCACTTAGGACTTTGTGCTCACTTCAAGTGGTCAGCAATCAACCTGTAAATCTGACATGATTATGTGAATACAAACTGCATAGTAGCAATGAATATATGGCATGTGTGGTATAGAAATTCAGAAATTTTTCAATATAGAAACTGTGCCTTTTGAGTGCTGAGTTCACATGTTGTTTAAGGAATGTGTAGAGTCACAATTTGAAAGAGAAATTACAGCTAGCTTGTAGCCTCTGTACCGGTTCCTTTGCCAAAAAAATTCTATGAATACCCATGTTTTATTTCTTCACAGGCCTATGGGCCAAAACTGGAATGCCTTCATTGCCATCGATTTAGCCTCATGTGAATTTTCACCCACGTTTATCTTGTTTAGATATTTTTTTCAGTCAAGGAGGACTTGTTGCAGCTTGTATCAAATATGCATCACACAATCCCACATATACCGGTATTTTGTAAATAACTTACACTATACCGGTATACAGTAATGGATGTTTTCTTCATAATAAGTTCAAGAAATTTGTGCTCAGCTTACAACTCTGACTGTGTTGCGAGTGAGAGGAGTTGTATCTGAGTATGTGTTTTTCCAAAGAAACAACAAAGCTATCCATGCAATGCTTGTTTTGTTATATTCATATTGGTACACTACTCCTCAGTACGGTACTTCCAGTACCAATCTACCAATGTACCGGTATACATGGTTAAGAGCAGAAATGGTCGTGTATGAAAAGTAATCAAAATCAACCAGTTATACTGCTCCACTGGTACTTTTTTATAACTTATACCTGCATGCAGGACAGGTAATCCTTCTTTGAAAATCAAAGAATTAGAATCACAAATCAAGAATGATGTAAATATTAGCTGTATATCTGAGATTATACCAAATCTGTGCATTCTTTAACTCCACGACAAACTGCAGAAAGAATTGATTGTACAATACTGTGGGCCTGCATTGACATTTAGTATTCTTCATTCTCAACAATGTTACTCCTTAAAACCAAATAAAGAAGATGCAAAACTGATCCATTGCTTTGAAATATTTTTGAAATTATGCATGGCAGATACTTACAATAGGCTTATAGGAAACATTCTTAAATAGAAGTAGAGAAATTTGAGAAAGGACTCCTAGTGACTTAACAGAATGTTCCTTCATTATGCAGCAAGTCATGACAAGTTAGCATGAAAACCTATACCTAGATGGGTAAATTTGACAATTATTTGTAAAAAGTTGGCTATCTTTCACATGATTCTACACATTTTGCAAAAGTTTTAGGCCAGGATAACAATATGTCTTTATCATCTAAACATGAAGTGGTCAAAATGTATTTTGCTTTCTTTACAGCACGTACAATTCATAAACATTATTTGTGCATACAGTAGTTATTGTGCTTCCATACACACCAGAAATGTATTATTCAAAGCCTAGCAACATAATTTTTGTTGAGTAAGAGGAAGCAACTTCTGAATTTTGAAGAAAATGAAGGAAATAAAATTTGCATTTGGCTGTTTTTTATTTAAATATTTTTCACTCAGTTTCTGCTTCTCTTAAAGCTATGTTAACTAATAAATTTTAAAGTTAGTATTTTGGTTTGAAACGGATGACCCTAGCGATATTTCACTTGCAATCAAAATGAATTGAACCATTTATCAATATCTTTGGAATTTAGAAGTAGATTCCTTGGAATGACATCATCCAGATTTCTTAAAAGGATGATGAAAATTGGATATTTTGATATTCAAATTTTTAAGGCCTGTTCACTTCTTCTTTATTGTAAAATTAAGAAATTTTAAGGACATTCAATATACATTTGCCAAAATAACTCATGAATATGGTGTATTCTGTTCAATTAGGAATGTCATTGACACTATTTTTGCAAGTTTTGTTTTACAAAGTAAGATTAACAAAGTTTATGACAAAGTGCAATTGATTTCTGATCACAGATTTCTTTCATATTGACCCCTCCAGAAAGTTTTGCAAAATTATATCTACCAGAGTGCAAAAGAAAGATCACATTTATAATGAAATCAGCTGTGATATGGATACAACCATCAGAGGAAAAGGATCAACACTATTTTGTTTATCACATTACATACTAAGTACCCATTTCCACTTCCATTTCCCCTTCTGTTCTTGTTTCAGAAAGGTCATTTGAGGTCATACAATCTTACTGGCCTATGTACTAAAGCTTGGTCATTACTGTCAGGCACAATTGTTGAAATGTCGTCAAGGCATCATTTACTTTCATATTTTAAAGTTCTTGATGCTGTTCTTTGACAGAATACCATCAAAATCATAATTTTTAATAACATCCATGTTCTACTAAAGTCAGAGTATGTTTGCCCTTCATTGTTTGACTGGCCTGTTGGAATTGAGCCAGAACTCATCACAGCACAAACTTGGAAAGAACAAGAAACAAGCATAACATACCTAAGTCTCTGGATAATTATATGTACTTTCACCACCGGATCCTCAAATTCACACCTTAAAATTTGATCTGAAATTGGTAAAAAGCCACAACAAAGTCAGCTGGTACTGCTGGATTGTTGTACATGAATCAACACAACACCCTATATCACGTGATTAGGAATCAGATTAGGAATTTATTACCTAGCAGCTTGCTGACATGGTGAGAACAAAGTTCAGTTTTCATGGGTTATTGTTTAAACATAGCTCAACCAAGTCAATGGCATAAACGTTGTTGTAGGCGTTGTCCAGTATCGAGTTTGCTTGACTATTGTGTACAACTTTGTTTTAATTTTTGAAGTTGTAACCAAGTTTATTCTAATTAAAACATATTATACTTTACATCAATGTGATATATGGATACATCTATTATTCTCAGCATTTTTACATGGCTGTAGGGTTTCAAAAATGTAACTTTTTTTTGTATTTTTCTATTTTCATACAGACCGTTCCGCTTGCCATTACATGCATTATTATAACTAACAGTCTGCAAGCATGGTCACTTTTTACAGAATTTGTCCACATAGTTAAACCGGAGAACAATTTCACTTCTGTCATTGTTTTTCAATGACAAATTCATATAGTTTTTCTGTCAGAAATATGGCACATGCCATTTTTCAGTTTGTTTCTGATGTTCATAAACACACAGAACAATGATAAACAATAATGGAGAACTGAGATTGTCTTTAATTATAATCCATTTGTCATGTCGGTTAATTTGTTCAACCATACTCTACAAATTTATATTGCTCATCAGCCTACATTATTTCTATACATGTTAAAATTGTTCCACACTTACATTGACAAAGGGTACCCAATGTGACATATAGTCATCTGTGTCATCACCAAAGTACCAGTGTTCGGTATATGCCAAATTATAATAATTGCAATCTCCAATCTCACTAAATATTTTGTAAGTCATACCTTAAAGGCTTCAAGGACTATTTGTGTCACCTCTGTAATGTTAGAAAAAAGCTCGACGGAGCGGATCAACCATAGCAAACTGGTTTCATATTGCGGACTGGTAGCCAGGTTTTGATTGACAATAATCCTGTGAGCTTCTCCAGCATTGAGTTGCTAAAATGTACTTCTTCAAAAATACTGTACTCGAATATCATCAGATTTGACAAAAACATGGTGTTCAAATGCAAGAAATAATTAAATGGTCCTTCAAGATCAAATGAACACAAATTGATAGCCCTGATTGATTTTAAGTTTACATATTTAATTAAAATATTAAACCATTAGTTCTCTGAAAAAATTGATTTTCATAATGTTGTAAGCTTAGAATTTTTTGCAAATGGGACAAGGAACACTTGCAATAAGACAAAGTTACTTGTTTCATGTATGGTAGTAGTTGTGTATTTTCAATTATTAATTGTAAATATTCTTTCAAATCATAACAACAACTCAGTAATAAAGTACTCTTTTAAACAAACTTTCAAATCAAATCAATTACAATTTTTATCATTTTTTGAATAAGCATAAGAATTGAATAACTAAGAATTTTGAAAGTAACCAGTCTTTACTAAAATGATGAAGTTTGAAATAGCAAACTAATCAGAATCACATATTTTTAATCCTTGTACAAAATTATGTACTGTAACATTGAATGTAAAGAAAACAAAAATTACTGATGTGGAAAATTACACTATAGCTGATTACATCTGAGTCTCTCAAAAGACAGAGATTAATATGACCACTAAAAACTGGAATTCATCACTGTCTACAAATGAATGTTGATAACATTAAGTGACAACCAACTGCCAGTAGACAAACAGTTACATATCAGGTTAAATATTCATCCAGACTGAAGACCTATCATTCAGATGGACTGAGCCATATCAATATTTTATCCGACATCTTAGTTATAATATCTGATATCATGAAAATTAAATTCACCGTACAGTAATTTTGTGAATGCATTGATTACACTGTATCACTGTCTGTCAGATTAATCCATGGAACCCTGTAGAAATGAACACAACTCAACAGCTGTAGAGCCTCAACATCCACCGGAAGATCAAAAATCTGATCCTAAATATCATAAGAAGATTTCGCTTATCAGTCAATCAATCAGTCAATAGGCCAAACCCGGAATTCGAATCGACCACGGTACAAACAAAGCCATGTGCGCAAACGCGCACAGACGTACGTGTATTTCCATACGCGTTCAGTACACATGTGGGTTTGTTTGTACCGGCATCACGTGATTATTTGGGCGTACTGAGTATGTAGAACGGCGTACGCGTCGCGTCCTTTTTATTCCGGAGTAGAACCATTAGCAAAGTTTATAAAGCACCAAAATCCAAAAACAGTGGTTTGCTCTGTGACACTGTATGCTCTGGAGAACATGTGCATTTTCAGTTTTCTTTTGAAAGTTTCCAAGTTTTGGGATTATCTGTTGAGTGATAGTGCTAAATTTCCATATTTTAGGTACAGCGTGTGAAAATGTACAGCCACCATACCGGTAGGTCATTGTTTTATACCGGTAGGTTGTAGATGTTAAAAGTTTCTTTGTGGATGAACGGGATGTACGCGTTTGAATATAGGGATGCCACAGATAACTGATGTACACAGGAGTCTAGTTGTGAATATTTAAACCTTGAGAGTTAACAGCAAAATGTTAAAGTCTATCCTGAGCTGACCTGGTGACCGATGGAGATGAGTGAGAACTTGGATGATTGGAGTAAATTTTCTGGTGTGTGTAATCATTCTCACTGCAGCATTTTGAGCTTGTTGTAACTGGCCTATTTTGTTATAATTTACAACATCTGAACAATACAATACGCAAGTAAGTTAAGGCATGGGCGTCAAATGTTATCATGAATATGCATCAGGCTTATGAATATTTATAGAACAACACTGTGCATGCGTGAGATAACAACAGGAAAGGTGCATCATCACATCACAAATGAAGTTCGCAACGAGCGCACCAGAGAGCAAACGAATTCAGAAAAAGCACTCACTAGTGTTCACAACAAAATATAGCCTATATGCACTGTGTGGAAACTTGGAACATACAGAAAAGGACGAAATATTTACAAATGTATTCCCCAACAACTGATCATCGCATACAAAGGAAATCCAAACATCAGCGATACACTGATAAAGGCCAAAGTCCACGGCATAAGAAACAAGGCAACAAACGAATAACGAACAGAGTCAGACACAAAAAGATCCAAACATGAGTATTCTAGAGATCAAGAGATCAACAACAAAGATACAATATAAAATTAAGAAAGAGATAATCACGGAGAGACAGTTGGTACCTTCATGTTTATATGGAACTGCGGAACGAAACGGTTACGAAACGTGGGGTCAAAAGGTCAAGGTGGTCTGAGACACACTTCCATGCCTCTCCACGGCTTATTTTAAATTTAACCCATTTGTTAATTTTGACACTAACATGCTGACAAAACACAGTAAAGCACATACAAGACAAGCGGAATAATGTGTGAAGCAACTTTCCAATCTACAATTACAAATCGTTTCGATAATACTGGAGTAGGCGACGGGGTCATGACCTTTTGGATTGCTTACGAGATGGCCCGATCGCGCACACAGCGACCAAATTTCTTTCGAAAATTTCAACTTGTAGAGCGCCCTATTTCTCAGAAATTTTGCTATCCTCAAACTAAGCCTTAAAAGATCTTTACAACCATACCTTTAACATGTATGATTTTGTAACGTTTCCTTTAAAAAATACCGAAATTCAAACAAGAATTGATTTTTTCCTACAAATCGTACATATTTGGCAGAAATATCTGGGGATTAACTCCGAAATTTCCTTGGTAAAGTATATTAATCGATTGACTTGACTCTACTCTAATATCATTTGCCGAAAAAATAAAGTTTAAACGTTGTTTACAAGATGAAATATGCTGATACATAATATAATCGATTTTGGCTGGTAAATATCGGTATAAAGATCACGTGACACCTTTTATGCAAATTTAAATGGCATAAACTGAAAGAGCTATCAAAATTACGTATGTGTACCAAATTTCATCAAAATATGACCGGTAGTTTTTGAGAAATGAAATTCAGCTCGAAATTCTGTCTGGACCCCAGCTGGACCCCTGCCTTAACTCACTTGCGTAAGGAAATTTCTTTGAGTGATTGAGTTGCATATTACAAGAATATAGAATTCAACATTGCAGGCAGTTTAGTGTCACAGATGTACAGACTGAAATTCACAATTGTGCTGACCCTCCATAGCCTTCCCACTATTAAACAGTTTGTTTATTGTACAACTTCGATACTTTATTGTCGATCCTCTTCAAAGTATTCAGTTTTGTATTTTGTCCAATTTTGGAATGTACTATACCACACTCTCTGCTAGTGTAAGTTGATTATAATAAAGATTGATTGATTGATACCCTAATTATAGATACCCAGTTTACTCTGGCTACTCAACCTAATTGACCCTCCAAAATAGTCTTACATCAGAATTGGTTGGTGTGAAGATGTCTCGTGGAAAGCATTAAAAGCAGGATGCAACTTGACTCATATAAGTATACCTAGCAATCTGCAGGCAATACAAACCTGGGCACACTGTTTATATTTTAAATGGCATGCACTTTTACAAATATCCATCTCAACTGCATTAGTGCAGAGATGTGTATGTCACTTGAGTAAAATTGGCAAAGCAGAGAAATCCAATTTAAATGCAACTACATTCACTGGATAGTATGTACTGCCTGCAAACACAGTGATTCTGCAGACCATACTACATATCAAGATATAAAACATTATGTATTCTGTGTATGCATACTAGTACACTTAATTAAACTTTATAAAGTGGAATCTGTGTTTTATCACAGATGTGTTTTGTGATTACACCTAGCTATCTGCCTTCCTTACATCTTCACTGTCATCCCCTTAGCCAATCGGCTCTTCTACCCATGACTGTTATCAATCCTCCTTCCCAGCCAATCAGCCATGTTTGCACACGACACTACATAATCAAGCCTTTGTCTCATCGCTCCCATTCATTCATTCATTCAGCCGCTGGGTTCATGCCAAGTCGCAACTGCCACCGACTTACATGTACATAAGTACATCAGAAATTTTCCCTGCGTCACATTTTTCAACGGCTAGCAGACCACCTTTTAGGTAGACGGTCTAGCAACTGCTACCGACTTTACATGTACATAAGAACATCAGAAATTTCCCTGCGTCACGCTTTTCAGCGACGTTCCACTTTGCCTGATCCGTTCACTGCTGCTCTACATGGAAATCCCGGACCACCTTTTAGGTAGACGGTCTAGCAACTGCTACCGACTCACATGTACATCAGAACATCAGAAATTTGCATCACGCTTTTCAACGGCTAGCCTCCTTACTGTGTGAACACTCAAACACTTATCTACTGCGGTCTGTGTCGTCACTTCAAGTCTGCCTTATTTCACCGCATCAACAGACTCACACGTTTACACGTCTTCTTGTGTTTCATGTCTGCGTTTTGCCAACTGGACTCACTGGGTGCACATACAACACTTTTTAACGGCTGCCTATTCGTCATTGCAAGTCAGCCTCATTCCATTGCATTATGACTCACACGTTACATGTCTCGTCATGTCTCACATCTGTGTTCTGTCACCTAACGTTCCTACATGTACGTTGTCTCCACCTGGGCTCGCACAGTTTACCTGTCCCCCAGGACCCCCTCCCCCAAAGCCGTATCATCACCACGGTGATCCCTTGGGCGCGAGAACCTTGTCTTCGTTCAATGTTTCCACCCGGGCTCGCACAGTTTACCTGTCCCCCAGGACCCCTCCCCCAAAGCCGTATCATCACCACGGTGATCCCTTGGGCGCGAGAACCTTGTCTTCGTTCCATGTTTCAACCCGGGCTCGCACAGTTTACCTGTTCCCCGGGACCCCCTCCCCCCAAGCTGTATCACCACCGCAGTGATCCCTTGGGTGCGAGAACCTCGTCTCCGTTTCATCATGTTTCCACCTGAGCTCGTACAGTTTACCTGTCCCCCAGGACCCCCTCCCCCCAGGCCGTATCACCACCGCGGTGTTCCCCTTGGCGCGAGAACCCCTTTACTAACACCATTCTCAATTTCTTCCCTCCTTTTGGGGGTCACTTCAGTCATACTTCCTTCGTTTGGGCTTTGGATTCCATCCTGACCTCCATTTCTCGGGAATTCCACTCCTTTCCCACATTGCGGCCTCTCAGGATGGATTCATCATCAAGGTCATTCAGACCTTGCCCCCAAGGTCACCAATGACCGTTGCTTGGTTGCTTGACTGAAGGGGCCCTCTCCCATATATTTTGCTCATATTTTATTGTAGGATAGTTTGCTACTTCTATTTTGACTGTTTTGTATTGTAAGTTTTGATAGTATTTAGTTTGAGATATGCGAGGGCACTAGTTCTATGCCCTTTACTGCTTTATATTTGCCGTTTCATCTTGTGCTTTATTCTATACTTTGTTGGCGTTTACATTCTCCTTTTTGCAATAAACCCTCCTGTCTTTCCTCACTTAGCGGTGGTGTGTTCACAAAACTTTTTTATGGAAGTAAATGCGTGATTTAAAAAAAATATCAATGAAATGTTTCTTATTTATATATGGATGTAAATAATGTTTGTAACTGCTTCAAAGAAAACACTAAATTTGTTTGCATAGGATATACTTCTCTTGTTTCTTTGCATTCTGAAAGTTTATTCTTAATACTCTACAGTATACATGGATTAGAGTTTAAGTTAATATTCAACTGAAAGTAAAAGTTTATATGAAAGTCATCAACATCAAAGAAAGTTTGTATTTAAAAATGATGAATTATATATTTATGAATAAAACTTCTTCCCCTTCCCTTAGGATCATAATTGCAATAGTGAGAATAGGCACTAAAATGGAATTAGGCGAATACAGTGAAGTAGCAGGTGTAACAGCTGACTTAGTACTAAATCCCAGGCAGGTTCTTAAGCAATCATGTGTCACCAATGGACTTGTTTGAGGCAGGTATCTAATTCAGCACAGCAAGCTGCAGAAACAATAACACAGCTGACACTAGGCGACAGTTTCAAGAAAAGCAACTTTGACAGTCTCCGCAAGAAGGTAGAGAAGGTAGTAAGGAAAATAAAAGACATGAAAAGAAGAGGCAGGAAAGATCTCCTAAAATTTTGTGAAAGTAAATTTGACCCTCCAAAGGTAGCCAGTGATACACTGATTGAGTCAATACCAGAAACACACAGAGAGGTAATCAGGCAGGTCATAAATACAGTTGAAGGTGTGGTTAGTGAGAATAGACATCTTAAGAGACAGTTAGAGGAGGAAGAAGAAGAAGAAATAGCTACATTAGAGACTATGCAGAGAACACTTTCTCATGAAGTCAATGTGCTGCTCTCTGCACTTGAAAGAGTTCAAATTAATCACAAGAAAGCTATAGAGGATTAAAGCAAAGATTTGTCAAAGCTAAAACAAGAAACAGAAGCATAATTCACTAAACTGTCAGACAAGCTGAATAAAACAAGTGAAGAACTTATAAATGCCAAGGACAAGCTGTCAAAGTACAATGTAAAAAATGTAAACAGAAGGCAGAAACGTCTAAAATCAAATCTAGTTAAAGCGAGAGAGGAAGCAAGTGCTAAAGACAGACAAATTAAACAATTAGAAAAACAGTTACAGGAGAGTACAGATAAAATAGAACAATTAAATGATACAGTGGAATTTAATGACAGCCAAGTGAAATCACTAAAGAAAGAAAAAAGAAAGCTTCAAAAAAAAGTGAGTCACTTAAAAAGGAAAAGAGAGAAAGCAAAGTCACACCAAATACAACACAATTTGGATGAAATACAACATTTAAAGAAGAGAGTTAGTGAATACAATAAGAAGATAGCAGAACTTGAACAACTAAATGATATTTTAGATAGTGAAATCATAAGAACTTTCCAAGATGGTAAATACACAAATGAACTGAGGCAGTGTGTTATGACACTTGCAACAGAATGTAATGTAAGTTTAAACAAAATGAATTCTGTGATTGAAACAGTTCTTCACAACTTGGTTGGCAAAGTTCCAAATCGATTGCCAAGTCTGGGATTACGGTCAAGACTTCTCATTGAAGCCAAGGCTGTAGCCCAGAAACAAGTTGTGGAGGAACTGCTTCAACAAAGTGACCCTGCTAATATGATTAGTAGTACCTTGCATTCAGATGCGCATTCAGATGCAACCTCTAAATTTTTCAAGCACTACCAAGGCTTTCAAATTACACTGCAAGATGGCAGAAGTCTGTCCACAGGTATTTCAGAAGTTGGATCTGCCAGTGCAGAAGCACTAATGGATTGTTTCATAGATACAATTGGTTCATTAGCAACAGCTTCCTTAAATGCTGAATGTAATGAGGAAAAGGATAAAAAAATTGCAGAAATTGTTTCAGCGTTGACAAATACAATGTCGGATCAGGGGTCAATTAATCCTGTGTTTAATGCTACCCTGAGTTAATTCAGAGGAGAGTTATTACCCCAGGTCATAGATAAATGGGATAGCCTGCCCACTGAAACACAAGAGCGTCTGAAGCAACTTGGCCACTTCTTTTGTAAAATGCACCTGTTGGTTAATTTTTCCACAGAGTCAGATAAATGCCTCCATGCATTTGAAGACAATGTTGTGTCAGGGAAAAATCCATTTGCATTTTCCTCGTCTGAGTCAGGTGCATGCCGTCTCGTTCGAACTACAGCTAAAGCATTTACATCCCATGGTTCTGAAAAGTCTGGTGTGTATTCTCAATGGGAAACTTTTCTATCTAAAGATAATCGTAAGAACAAACTGATCACTTTCCGTGGCAATAGGTTCAATGTTCTATACTACAATAGTGCAGCTCTTTACTATCACAGAAATGATATTTGTAATTTTTTGAATAATCAATTGCTTCCAAATGATCTGCTGAGATCTATTGACTTTGACATTAGGCAAAAGCTATATATAGCTGAAATTAGAGCTCTGGGGATAATTGATAAAATTATCACAGGTCCCATGTGGAGATTGTTTGAGAGTGAGGGGGGTATACTTACCCTCAACCCATATCTCAAACTTCTCAGAGAAAAGCTTGATAAGTGGGGATGCAATGCATCTTCTTTGATGGAAGGCCAACAACCATTCATGGATATACCGGTTCATCAAGATGAACTATATGATGAACTGTTTGCTGATACAAATGATGCTGAGTTAGACAGCTATACTCAAATGGCTTTGGAGCTTTTAATGCACGCTATTCTTATTATTTTAGACAGGCAAGCTAAGGATCAGCTTCCTGGTGGCAGGTATTTTGAGCCTGATGACAGTGTACAGAAGCAGTCAGAGCATGTCAAAAAGACTAATACAGTTTCAGAGAGAGATTTTGGGAGCTTGGATCTTCTTGTTCGTTTGAAACCAGCAGCTTCAACTTTGTGTTATGAAGCAATTGTCATGTGGACAAATAATAAAACTTCCAATTGGTTGAATAGTAAATCAGATGAAGAAAGAGAGTACATTATCCAAAATGCAAGGAAAAGTTCAGATGAAATTAAAGCATTGTTCAAAGAAAGACAAGTTAAGATCAAGGAACAAAAAATAAAACTTCTTGAAGAAAAACAAATGAAAAAAACGAATAAAGAGCAAAGAGAAGTCACCAAAAATTTTGATCTTACAAAGAAATTAGCAGCTTGTGGTGGGGGCCCATGGTCTCTCTCAGAAGTTGATGTGAAAGTCAAGGAATTGAAAGAATGCAAAAAAAGTGGAAAAGTAATTATAGATTTTGTTTGGACACATATTCAGTTTTTTCATTTTGTTTTAAAGTGTAAAGGCCAGAGACACTGGTTTCAAAGGAGTAGGCTTGGTCATCTATATACACTGGTACAAATGGTAGATAATCTAAAATTAATTTTAGAAGAAAATGATGCAAGTGGAAATCAAGAGGAGGACAGACTAGAAAGGAAAGAACTACCCAGATATTGATGAAATGAAAGATGTTGTATCAAATGAAAAGAAAAAAATGACAGCCAGAGTTAAAAAAGCAAGGGGAAAAGTCATTATTTTACAGCAAAAAGAACTTCTACCAGTGTATATTGATGATCCAACGAAACTGTTGGGCAAAATGATACAGCATCAGAGTTTTGATGAGCACCATGTACCACAGTGGTATGAAGCTGAAGTGACTGATATAGTGAAATTAGATCGGATTTCAACTGTATACAATGTTAGATATGTAGGCACACCAAATGAAATGTATCACTTTGATCTCCTGCGAGATTTAAAGAAGGGAGATTTAATCATCAAAGATTTGTAATTATAGACTTGAAGACAAAATGTTAAAATGTACATATAAGTCACTGAAATAAATAAATTTTGTTCTGAAATAAAAGATTTGTCAGAAATATATTCATGTGTCCTGAAATGGAACACAGTATCAAATAACGACCAAAGTACTGAAGATCATTGCATTCAAAACAGCATCATTATTTTTTTAAATTTGTCCTGAAATAGAATTTTCAAATCAAAATGTTAAATACTCTGAGAAAGAAGGAAAACAGTTAATACTGCTTGACCTTTGACCTAATAAAATATATAAATATTGTTATTCATTTCATATTTTGAATACGGCAATTTCAATACACTGATTTATTTTGCCGCGTTCAGTAACAATTACATAATGCATCATTGACTATTATCTACTGTTGACCTTTGACCCTTATTACATAATTTTATATGTAAATTATGATAATTTTAATTAGATATTTATGCAAATTAATTGTTATCTGAAAATATTTTCTTTTATAGCAAGTCCTTAGTCTCATCATGCATGATACATGACAACATTTCTTGCATTATCTGATAACCTGTAAAATAATTAATAAGCAATTAATACATAAATCAGCTGTTTGATAGATTAATTAATTATTGGTTAATTAATTAATGAATGAATTAATTAATAAATTTGAGCATTCAGTGATTTGAATTACTTTGCATTAATTTAATATCAATTATTGCTATGTAATGGCCGCAACATGACAGTATACACACCTCAGCTATGACTGGCAGTTACTCTAATGTTATGTCTATGGGGGCTGGTACCATCCCCACCCTGGGGCTATACATTGTATGTATAGTACAGTGTTGCCCCGTTTAACAGTTAATTTCTACGTCATGAAAAATGTCATAACTTTTGATTGGATGGGTCTTTTTTGATCAGGTAAATGCTAATATAATCCTTTCATATTGTTCTTTACAGAAAATGCAATCTGAGGAATGTTTTTTTGATAAAAAAAAATGCATTGAAATCCCTACATATAAGAAAGCGTACAACCCGAGGTCATTGTTTTAAAGAACTGGTTTATCTTCCGACGTGTTTTTGTGGATAGGCCAGGGTCACCATCGCTGTAATGATGTACATGTGATGTATAGCGTTGATCGTGATTTTCTTCCGATGTGTTTTTGTGGATAGGCCGGGGTCATCATCGCTTTAATGATGTACATGTGATGTATAGCATTGATCGCGATTTTGGGTTTGTTACTAAATATAGCTGCACGCGTGCAACTTTCGGACAAATATGCTGAAATTCGGACAAATTTTGTCGTTGTATGCGCTGCTGTTGTTGCAGCATGTAGTCTCACTCATCAATTCATAGGAGTAAGTGTGACGCTAAATAGCCTTTCTAACACTCGCAGAAAATGCAGACAAATGTTGATTTATGCATATTAATGAGAGAGAACTGTGACGTTATTTGCGATCAGAGTGAAAGATTCGTGTGCGGTCGCTCCGGCGCGCTGGGCCCGTCGTAGGTCGCAGTTTGGTATGCTTTTCCTTTCAAGGTAGTTGGAAAATGTTGGCCGTTATATCAACCTGTAGCACTTGCTTTTAGAGAATGACCGGTGATGGTACTCACTTTGGAAAAGTGTTTGTCATCTGTCTTTTGAACAACCCCCATTTATTTTCAGTCAATGGATCCAAAGAACACAAACTGTTGAGTTACATTAATGCTTTTATCTTGTCTCCTTGTGTATCATTCTAATGAAATGAATGTGTTTTCAGTTATACATTGCAGAGTGCAGTCTGATAACATTGGTTGTTGAGGCGTATAATTTGGAAGTTTTCTGAATAGCAGTACAAGGTAAACATTACTCTGTTTTGTGAATTCATTGTACTTGATATTTGAAATCACCTTCATCTTGTCTACTTGTGTATCATTCTAATGAAATGAATCTGTTTTCATTTATACATTGCAGAGTGCAGTTCCATGGCCTGGTGTCTGATAACAATGGTTGTTGAGGCGTATAACTTGGAAGTTTTCTGAATAGCAGTACAAGGTAAACATTTCTCTGTTTTGTGAATTCATTGTACTTGATATTTGAAATCATCTTCATCTTGTCTACTTGATCTTGTCTACTTGTGTATCATTCGAATGAAGTGAATGACAGTGTTTTCAGATATACATTGCAGAGTGCAGTTCCGTGGCCTGGTGTCTTATAACATTGGTTGTTGAGAGGTATAACTTGGAAGTTTTCTGAATAGCAGTACAAGGTAAACATTTCTCTGTTCTGGGAATTCATTGTACTTGATATTTTAATTCATCTTCATCTTGTCTACTTGTGTTTTGCAGAGTGCAGTCTGATAACATTGGTTGTTGAGGCGTATAACTTGGAAGTTTTCTAAATAGCAGTACAAGGTAAACATTTCTCTGTTCTGGGAATTTATTGTACTTGATATTTGAAATCATCTTAATCTTGTCTACTTGAGTGTCATTCAAATGAAATGAATGTGTTTTCAGTTATACATTGCAGAGTGCAGTTCTGTGGCCTGGTGTCTGATAACATTGGTTGTTGATGGGTATAACTTGGAAGTTTTCTTTATAGCAGTACAAGGTTAACATTTCTCTGTTTTGTGAATTCATTGTACTTGATATTTGAAATCATCTTCATCTTGTCTACTTGTGTATCATTCGAATGAAATGAATGTATTTTCAGTTATACATTGCAGAGTGCAGTTCTGTGGCCTGGTGTCTGATAACATTGGTTGTTGATGGGTATAACTTGGAAGTTTTCTTTATAGCAGTACAAGGTTAACATTTCTCTGTTTTGTGAATTCATTGTACTTGATATTTGAAATCATCTTCATCTTGTCTACTTGTGTATCATTCGAATGAAATGAATGTGTTTTCAGTTATACATTGCAGAGTGCAGTTCCGTGGCCTGGTGTCTGATAACATTGGTTGTTGAGGCGTATAACTTGGAAACAACTACTCTGCTAGTGTTTATCTGCCAATGCATACGCACATGTACATCTGCAACCCTTTTACCTGTTTACATGTTTACTCACTGAGCACAGCCGTCTTTCAAAGTTTTATTTTGATAAATGTATTCGTGGAGAAAGCAGATTCAAGTTTCGTTTTCGTTACTCTTCAGTGCAGATTTGTTTTCTCTAAGTGGGAGCCAATTCCTAACAACCAAGGTCACGTTATTTGACACTGTCTGCATCTCACGCACTACGTAGCTGCAATATGTGGCCTCCTTGGCCGACTGAGCCCTTTTCAACTACGATGACGTAAACTTGTACTTTTTAGCTCCGCTGTCAGCGACGCGGAGCTTATCAAATAGGTTGATTTTCAGTCGTCGTCTGTCGTCCATCGTCGTTGTCCGTCGTCCGTCAACAATTGCCTTCTGCTCTAAAACCGCAAGTCCAATTGCTTTGAAATTTTATATGCAGTTCACTTGGGGTGACCTCACTTAAGTTTGTTCAAATTGTGGTGATATTTGCATATTTGTATTTTTGGGGCATTTTTTGGTGTTTTTGGTAAAAAAATCTTCTTCTCTGACACCGCTCGTCTGATTGCTTTTAAATATGATATGCAGTTTACTTAGGGTGACTTCAGTCAGATTTGTTCAAATGGTGGTGAAATTTGCATATTTGTATTTTTAAGGCAATTTTTGTCATTTTTGGTAAAAAAATCTTTAAAAATCTTCTCCTTCAAAACTACAAGTCAGATAGCTTTGATATTTGGTACATATGTCCCTAGGGATGATCTATTTCAGATTTGTTCAAATTGTGCAGAAATATGCAAATTTGCATTTTTAAGACAATTTTTGCCATTTTTGGTCAAAAAATGTTTTTTTCAAAAAGTACTGGTCTGATAGTTTTGAAATTTGGTAAACAGGTTTCTATAGGTGAACTTAGTAATATATATTGAATTTCTGATGAAATCTGTAATTTTGTATTTTTGGGGCAATTTTTGCCATTTTTGGTCAAAAAATGTGTATTTCCAAAAATGCTCATCTGACAGCTTTGAAATTTGGTATACAGGCTCCTACAGATGAACTTAATGATATTTATTGAAATTATGATGAAATCTGCAATTTTGTAATTTTGGGTTAATTTTTTCCATTTTTGGTCAAAAAATGTGTATTTCCAAAACTACTCATCTGATAGCTTTGCAATTTGGTATACAGGCTCCTACAGATCACCTTAATGATATTTATTGAAATTATGATGAAATCTGTAAGTTTGTAATTTTGGGGCAATTTTTGCCATTTTTGGTCAAAAAGTGTGTTTCTCAAAATGTACTGTTCTGATAGCTTTGAAATTGGTATACAGGTTTCTACAGATGAGCTAAGTAATATATATTGAATTTCTGATGAAATCTGCAATTTTGTATTTTTGGGGCAATGTTGCCATTTTTGGTCAGAAAATTTCATTCTCAAAAAACCACTCATCGGATAGCTTTGGTTGACATGTTCTTAGGGATGATCCGATGTGATATATTCAAAGTATGATGAACTTGTGTATTTTTGCAGCTTATTTTAGCCACTTTTTTTCTGGCCATTGCATTGAGCTATCAAAGATTTCCACCTTCTTCATCAACATGTGTCAAAAATAGTTACTCTCTACATAAACACAGCGGAGTTATATCGGCCGCTAGGTCGCTTGTTCAACCTTGGGTTGATTAATGCGTTTCACACTAAGCATTGCCGAGATCCATGGCTCCAAATAAAGTTTACATCCATTTACCAAGCACAAGGTGCAATTACACTCTCGAGTGAAGTCGACCGTCATACACTTGCACAAAGAGAATGGCAACCACTGTCATGGGCATACCACTTTACGGCAGACATAGAAAACAGTCAGTTCACTCTGCGTACGTTGGAGAGAACATGTCGCAAAACTCTAATTTTACGACTTTTTGTGTTTTACAACAGCAAGAAGGATTGTTTTGCGATGTCTGGTGGATTTTCAAGGGTTTTCAGAAAAAAAAACTTCTCAGAGTTGAAGGACTTACAATGATTGTAGGCATTTACAGACGTAATGAAATACGTTTTCAAGCTTGAATTGTCCAGAGCTTAGTTAATTCAACCGCTGGTGCACTTGCCCATCGGACGGGAAGCATATTGATTTTACTTGCGCGAACGCAAAATTCACCAGCCACGGGCGTCGTGCGATAGGAATTTTAGAGCCCTGTACTGGCTAATGAATTGCAAATCATGCAGGCTGAGGTTTGGCTTTGTTTTCAAAATGTCACAACATGCTTTTATCTTGTGCCGTATGACTGCATATGCGGCTATCACAGAGGGCAACAACATGTCAAGTGTACAAAAGCTGCTGTCATCGATATGGAGATTAGCCAATCACAAGTTTGGATTCACGCAATGTTTTCATTCATGCCAAAATGTTGCAATTAGTTTGGTTTTTTTTGCTAATGAGTTTTTCCGCCGTTAGACAACGCGTGTTCCTTCAGTGTTCCTTCATTCAAGCCGTAGGATTGGTGACATGATGACCCAAAATTTAGTGGCAGAAAAATACAACCAGAAAAAAAAATTGGTGGCAGATCGACAGGTTTTGGTGGCAAATGCCACCATTGCCACCGATTATTTCGAACACTGCACTTTCTTTAAAAATCTATTCTAAGCATACCTTAGTTGCACTTTAATCTTTTGCGTCAATGAGCTGTTCAAGTTCCTACACTGTTGAAATGTTGGAAAATGTTTGAAAATCTGTCTTAGAGAATGTGTCATCTACTATCCCGAACGCACAACACGTTCCAGTCACCCGCCATTGTTGCAAAGCTGCAGACAACACTGCAGTCACGTGACTGGGCACTTTTTCAAATTTGGTCAGAACTAATTCCCTAGGGAAATAGCTTTTCAAAAAATACACTCTGACGTCACTTTTTTCGATCCGATGGGGACTAGATGTATCTATTTCTCGTCATGTGGCGTATTCTGGCAAATCGCGACACAGAATGAGTATGTGGCGTGTTATAATAATAATTATAGGCCTGGGTCATCTTCCACAGTGTGTGCACATACTAGATGTGGATAGGCTAGGTCATCTTCAATACTGTTTAACTGTATGTGTATTTTGGATAGGCCTGGGCCATCTTGTAAAGTTTATACATGTAGTTGTATTGTGCATAGGCCAGGGCCAATCTTCCCCAGTGAGTGCATTTGTATTGAGGGTAGGCCGGAGTCATCTTCAATATCGTATGTATTTGTTATATGGATAGGCATTGGTTATCTTATGTATTGTGTACATATATCTGCATTGAGGATAGGTTTGGGTCATCGTCCATTTTGTGTACATTTACTTGTATTGTGGGTAACCCTTGGTCATCTTCCATATTTTGTGCATGCATTTGTAATGGCAATTGGCCTTGATCATCTTCCAGATTGTGTTATACCGTACTGTACAGGAAAAATCTGGGCCATCTTTGATTGTGTTTTACTTGTTTTTTGTTTTTTGGATAGGCCAGGGTTATCTATTTGTTTGAAAATTAGCATTATTACGCTCCAACATATGCATATGTATATATGCAAATGGGAGGTATTTGTATAAGGTGGCAAAATGGCGTCTGTGTGTATGTATGTAAGTATGTATGTATGTCTGTTAGTCCGTCCACATCAAAAACTCCTAAACCGTAGCACCTACTGTCTTAGTATTTGGTGTACAGGTGCATCTTGGGGTGGAGATGTGAATTTGTTCAATTGAACATGTCAGTGCCAAAAATATGCAAATGAGGGGGAAAAAAGGAAAAATCCTGCAAATGGCTAAAACTCAGTAAGCATTGGTCAGATTTGGTTGAAACTTAGTATGCAGATTTTTTTAGGTATTCTAAATTATGTGTGCAAAAATTGAGGTGAAATTTGCATGTTTGTATTTTTTGGGTATTTTTTCCGTTTTTAGTAAAAAAATCTTGTTCTCTGAAATCGCTTGTCTGATTGCTATGAAACTTAATATTCATGTTCCTCAGAATGACCTCAGTCATGCTTGTACAAATTGTATTGATATTGTCATATTTGTAATTTTGGGGCAATTTTCCCGATTTTTGATAAAAAAAATTTTAATCCAAAAACTGCTGATTTGATAGCTTTGATACATGTATTTGGTATACAGGTATCTAAGATTAATCTCAATATAATGTATTGAAGGTATGTTGAAACTGGCAATTTTTTTTTATTTTTGGGGCAATTTTGCCTTTTTTGGTCAAAAATTTTTTCCCCTAAAACTTCTGATCTTGTAGCTTTGATATCTAGTGTACAGGTTCCTAGGGTTTATGTTAATTACATATATTTAAAATTAGGATGAAATCTGCAATTTTGTATTTTGGGAGGCAATTTTTCTCATTTTTGGTCAAAAAATGTTTTTCTCAAAATTTTCCAGTCTGATGCTTTGATATTTAGTAAACTGGTCCTTAGGGTTTTTTTTAATAAGATATATTGAAATTAAGTTGAAATCCGGAATTTTGAATTTTTGGGGCAAGTTTGCGAAACTTTCAGTTTTACTGGGATATCTTTCGTTTTGTATTTTTAAGATTCTTTTTGGTAATTTTATACCTACCGGAACTAAGAGTATGTAATGTGGTGATTTAGTAAGCATTTGATATGGTAAACTGTATTTGGTGTTGAAATGCGGTAAAAAAATCCTGGCAGATTTTGAAAAAAATTCCAAACAAATGCCAATAAAAAATTCAGCCAGAGAAGGTTTGACAAAAAGAAAAGGTGGGAGAGTGGGTAAAAAAGAATGTACAATGGATCGGATAAAAAAGATAATGTACCTCATCGATCTTCCAGACACCATCCCTTATCAAATGGTCCACCCCGATGTATTTTTGTGCACAATTAACCATGCAGTGTATTTTAGTTTAAGATGTCAAGTTAGATAAGGATTTGAAAGGAATAGTCAAGTTCACCACAGTTTAACTTTATCTCTTGTGTCATCATCCTTGTGTAATTGGTAAAGTTTGTAAGTTGTTCCAGATGTCGATGTACCAGCTGTTCTGGAAGAAAACAATGTTTACTTTTTCCTGTAGGGTTTCTGAGTTGATGATTGTATGTTGAAATTTCTCCATGTATCTGGTGTATGGGCAAAGTGTAAACATTGGTTGCATGTTATGTATTTCAGTCTATGTCAACTATTGTAAATGAAAAATTTAGAACAGTTTACTGTGTGCTTGTAAAAGATAACATATTTGTCAATACATAAACTGCCTTGCAGATTGATTGTCTTAAATATTATCACAGAAGTAGAAAAGGAAAAGAAACTAATCAAATTGCTGTAACATATTTACTCTCAGTGCCTGTATAGGCCTATACTTAACTATTTTATCATTACATTCAGCTGTTTGTTATATCTTTATCACTCTCCATGGGCCAAGGCACACTTGGGGTCAATGTCATCACTCTGTGCCAGTCTGTGTATGTCAGTCTGTCTGTATATGTATGTCCATGTTTCATACAATTGTTGACTTGTTTTGATAACTATATGGGAGCGAACAGTGATGTTGTCACTATTTTTCATATTCTCTTGTAAAGTTGTAGAATTTTCAATTGCCTAGCGTAATGAATAATACTTCTTAATTTTCCACAGAAATGGAAAGACTCCTTAAGCAGTCCCTCCTGAAAAAGTACAAAGATAAACAGGGACCATGAACCAGTGTAGATGTACATGTATTGCCGTCTAAAGAGGATGTTGATTTCTTTCTAGAAGAGAGGATAGCATCACTTGAAATCCAGTTGGAAGCACGTTTTCGGACTACAGACACAACTGACCCAAAGAGAGCAAGCTATCGGCATTACAAATGCATACGTGGTTATCCAGCTTATCCTAAGAGCTATAGAAGAGTTGGGTGCCCTGCTTACATATCTTTCAAAATGGAGAAACATGGCTCGTTTACAAGTATAATTGAACATGTAAACAACAATCATGAATCTCATGAACCATGCAGTGGTGACGATTTACGAACATGTCGAATAAGTTCTGAATTAGAACAAAAAATCTTATAGTGGTTGAAAGTAGGTGTGAAACCAGACATTATGCTAATATTGGCTCATGTATGGGCACAACAAAAAGGCTACAGTGACTGTAGAGATAGGAGATATTATGTAACACCAGAAGATATCCAGAACATCAGAAAAAAATACCTTTCTCAGCATAGGTTGGGCACTAGCGATGCTGAAAGTGTTTAGAGACTTTTAAATGAGAAATACCATGCATCTGTTGTCTATTATCAACAGTTTGTGAAAAGCAAACAAGAGCTGATAATTGTGTTGCAAACACCCCAGCTTCAACACAACCTCAACACATATGGGAGAAACATGATATTTTTTGATGGAACAAGGGCTGTGAACCAATATTGTTTCCCGTTGTATACCCTCATCGTGCAAGATGAGTTCGGCCACGGATGCCAAGCAGCATACATAACAAGTCATCGTTGATGACACAGTCCCCACTTGTTAATGGGTGCTTTGATTACAGGTCCTCAGAGAGGAAAGAGTCCTCTTCATTAGGTCTGTGATAAAAATA
>LD345398.1:222987-233368 GCA_001465055.1 Ptychodera flava | reverse complement strand
AGAAGGATTTAGTCCACCTCTGGAAAGATACCTAAGACATTATGGATTGAATGGATATGAAAGTTAGTTAACTAGAGTCGTTCAGAAAAAATTCCACAGAAAATTTTCTGAAAAACTGTAGAGTTTCAGACCTCTGAAACCACGTGACAAGTTGCTAAGCAACTGGAAGGGTATTGCGAAAGTCCTACTACAAAAGGTATTGCGAAATTCCCTACCGGAAAGTTCCTGCTGCGTCCTGATAGGGGTATTGCGCAACAGTGTTCAAGATCGGAACGGTTACTGTATGGTAGGGAATAAAATAGGTGAAAATCTCGCTCCGATAGGCCGTAGTAAATTCACACAACTAGAAAACGAGTATATACTTACATCCAGAAGACAAAAATCAGCACTGGAACCCTTAAGGAGATGTACAGAGCTGTAGCACAGTCGGAATCTATCTAACATAGCTACTGTATTGCGCAAGTCCAGCATCTGACTCAGCAGGGAATTTCCCCGCTTAGTTCAGGACAATGCACTGCTGCGTCAAAATTGTTGCGCGTACGTGAGTTCATATATAGGTCAGGGTCATACTTTAGTTACATGGATGGTTAATTTTTCCTTCGCTCCATGTAGATAAATGAATAAAATGGGGTGTAAAATTCTTACTCTATCCCAGTTGTACACCTTTTTTTTACTACTTATGTATGGATGGATGGATGGATGGATGGATGGATGGATGGATGGATGGATGGATGGACGGGTGGATGTATGTATGTATGTATGTATGTATGTATGTATGTATGTATGTATGTATGTATGTATGTATGTATGTATGTATGTATGTATGTATGTATGTATATATGTATGTATGTATGTATGTATGTATGTATGTATGTATGCATGTATATATGTATGTATACTTCTAATATTTACGTAAAGAATTTGCGACTGGATACATTTTAACGTGTTTTAGTATTTCCATTACAATAACCAGGTTTTGTATATCACGGTGTTTCAATATTGAATCTATTTTAGGCAAGGCCGGTAAGATTTCAGTTGATGTCGACAAGTCAATGCTATCAAATAGTCAGGATAAAACAGGAAAGGAAGAGGATAAAGTCAAAACAGGTAAAAACCGTGTTATGTTTCTTTAGATAGTGGTCAATACCCGTTGATTTTCGTTTGGAGCATAAGAAAATGCCTCAACAAAATCTAGCATATATTACTGTTTTATTTGATTGATTTCAACTATGTATGACGGCTACCGAAAAAGTCATTGTGCTTTCTAAAAAATCGTACAAAAGAATATAACACCATTGAAATTTATGTTGATGATAATTACTCCTATATAGTAAAATCTTTTCCCGGTGCACGATTGTAATCTCGTTTCTTATTTTGCCCCATTCTCGCGCTTTAGGTCGAAGAACGGCGTGATTTTGGGGTTCCTGGTTCTCTACGATTTCAGGAATATGGTGGTATACAAATTGTGTGATAAAAATCCCGAAATGTGACTAAAAATGCGATTCTTTAAACTCCCGTTTCAGTCTCGCGAGAGAGATGAAAGTTTATTTAATCCCTTAGTCGTCGGCAGCCCCGTTGGAGGTTCCGGTGGTAAATGGTTAATTAAAGCGATTTTTTGCAAAACAAAATTGGAGTCGATAACCCCTTATTTGTATGTCATTAAATTAATTATATATATTTCCATGTGCTCATTCCTTCGACTTTCGGCAGAAATTGCACTTGTCTGTATTTTTACTCTGTCCGTCGAGCGCGTGAGTGACGCTCTTCCATTTACTGCCTGACACCATTTTCGAACGCTATTGATACGTGACCCCCGGCCCCCGTCGCTTACCCTATGCACTTCTGTTGTTTTATGATGATGAAGAAAAACAAATATATGGCTTAGAATCGGCACATCCTGATTGATTTAACCTCTACGGTATATTACAAATTTGTACGTTTATTATTATTTCGCAGTTTGAATGCAGAATTACCTGCGCCTAACCATAGGTGTCATTGAGAGTTCAATGACACCTATGGTTAACACGCCAGGGAAGCGCACACCGATGTACACGTAACAAGTCAAATTTTATACTTTTCGTCGTTAGGCGCAGGTAATTCTGCATTCAAACTGCGAAATAATAATAAACGTACAAATTTGTAATATACCGTAGAGGTTAAATCAATCAGGATGTGCCAATTCTAAGCCATTTATTTCGCGGAAATTTGCAGACGGACAAGCGGGAAGTTTTCGTATTCTGCGCGCCAAACATCACAAGTTTACTATGACCCAGTGACCTGCTGAGGTAAGGTGTTCAGTGGGGCAGCGGAGCTTGGGCCGTGGTGGGGCGGGGATACATACGTAATTCTACCGTCGCGTGTCGGCTTTCATACGACTACTGAAGTTTTAAAATTCTGACACAAAATGTATTATTATCCAATGACGATTATATCTTTGCATTTTTCACAAAGATATTTTCTAACTCTTGCTGACTGGTCATGTACAGTACGCGTGCATATGTACGCGTTTCTAGTAGTCAAGTGAACATATATCGATCACAGGTGCGTACAGCGTCACGGTTGCTTGGATAGTCGGTCGAAAGTGTGAGGCCGAAGGCCGAACCTCGGTAATGCTTTACACCAGTCAGTCCCGAGGTTCGGCCTTCGACCGACTATCCAAATTGAAGCAAAATGCGTATCTGTGGTCCCGATAACATTTGATGGACATCTTTCGTTGTCAATGAGCTGAGTACTGAGAATGGTCGGCCGATATCGTTTTTTATAGCTTTGATATACGATCCATCAAACTTGCATCCTGATTTAGTTCACACACTGTGCTTATAGTAAAGCATTGCATTGTACCATGGCCATATTTGTCCCCACTGGAGGTGAAGGAAGTCAGCATAGACCACCCGGTCCATATACGTCAGAGGTGCTCGCAGCGCCCGTGTTTCCTGCCTAAAAAGCCTCGATCGAAGGCTGAGAGTGCGAGTGTGAGGCTCAGTCCGATAATTTGCATCCATATCTGCTAAACCGCTTTCGAACGATGACGTTGATGGTGGTAATTGCATGTTTCTATTCAAAAATGTTCCAAAATAGTTGAGATTCAACACTTTACTGGCACTTTGATCCCGGCTTTTATCTCAATATTGGAAACATGCAACAGAACGCTTATGAGGGGTAGCCTAACATGTTCGATAAAATTCATTCATCGGTTTATTGCCTCTATTTTCAGCTGACTTTATGTATATCAGGATATCTCGGAAAACTAAAATATACAGTCTCCATTTTTAATGCATAAATCTCACAAATACGGTAAGTTTTATGTAAAATTAAAACCTGTAAAACTAGTGAAGTTTCAGGATAAGGAGTTTGAAAAATGGGTGGGTCGGATCACCCACTGATTGTAGATTTTGTTACCATCAGAGTACAGGACATGTCGACAAATATATATTACAGAAAGTCATAAAGTTAGGTTTTAATGAATTGATCCTTTTTCAACTGATTAAATGTATAAATTACAACTCACAAAAAAATATGATGATGAAGCAAAGATTGAATGGGGGAAAGTTCTGACGCATATCCACGAAATCCAGGATAGGCCTAAACCTTAGTACTAATATGGTGAGTTTTATGTAGAATTTCAAGCAAAACTTATAATTTCGGGATGGGTTCAAGTGTAAAATTGGTCGGTTGGATTACCTATTGAGTATACATGTAAGCTTAGATTTGTTACCATCAGTTTTTATGACAGTAGGGCTACATGCCAACAAAAATATATGACAGAAAGTCATTGTCATAGAATAAGGTTTTAATGAATTGATCAGTCTTCAACTGATCAAGTATTAGGCCTATAAGCCTTACATGTATAAATATAACTCACAAAACGAAAAAATGGCAATGATGAAGCAGATATTGAATGAGTGAAAGTTATGACACATTTCCACAAAGCTTTTCAGGATAGACCTTTGAACTGTCGTTTGTTGACAGTTATACTTTCCGACACTTCTGTGTCATTTCCAGGTCAACACTTTACTCGTTCCTTTATCAATGACTCGCATCATCCTCTACGTAATTCATTCTTCAACACAATTTAGCTGTGGCACTTCCACTCTCTCAAAAAAATTTATGGCACCTTCAAGAACCAGAAAACGGTGTAGCAAAGAGTATTGTTTGTTATAATAACATTTCAAATACTACATGCGTGAATGAATACAACTGAATGCAGGCAAAATAAGTAGATATCCATGATCATTGATACCAGAAATAAACCAGTGTATCAAGAAATACCAAGTGTACAAATATAGTGTGAAATAAATTTGGCATCTACTTGGGTTTTTTAGGGGTGCCTAGAAATAAATATTGAATAAACATCAATCATATATTGCTCGATATGCTTTTCACAATACAGAATGAATGAATGGAAATAAGGTGACATTTTAGTATGGTTTAGTGTAGCATTATTTGATCATTTTTCCTACCTCCCCTGTTTTATATTTTCGGACAATTAAATAATTAAAGATCACAGTAGAAGGGATTAGAAGATCATTTTGAAATCCCCAAACTCGTGTTGTATATCAAAAACAAAATAACTGTAAAAAAGGGCTTATCATGTCATTGTCTCCAATCAAATTCTGTAAAACATTTTACCGTATATGATTTTTGGGAATATGCAACTTTTTAGTCAACTTGCCGTATGCTTCAGTACCAGTGGTTCAGGTGAGGCAACTACTTGCAATGTGTCAATGTGGGTCAAAGATTAAGCCGATAAAAAAAAGGAAAACGTGAACATCTTTCTTTACTCATGATGTCAAAATTGCAGAATCTGAAGTGCTTTTTGGGGTGGGATGTGCACTAACATACCCACTTCTCAATCATTTTGGTAGCGCATAAAGCTCATAAGATTAGGCCTTCACAACATAATCGGGAACTATTTCATTCAGCAGGGTTCAGCGAAGCATCTTGTATTAAAGTCAATTATCCAGTTCATTAGTATTCAGCAGCTTGGCATTGACTTTATCTGTACATTACATATATAGATGTCAAATACCGAATTCTAAAACGTAATCACATTTGCTTGTTGAGCAGCTGAGCAAAGAGATGGAGAGCAATTCGGTGAAGGAGATGGAGTCGACATATCAAGAGACAAGAATTTAAGTAGTGGAAGAGTACGACAGAAAGGTAAGGATATCGATAGATTAATATTGTCTGGTGCCGACACTTTGAAAGCCACTCTGAGATTTTGTTTAACAGGGTAGATTTATCAACATTATTCATTTCTCAATTATTAAAATTTCCACACCACTAAGATCAAAGTATAAAATTACGTCCCATCCGTCAGTTTGAAGATTGCTAGAGATGCATTAAAGTTAAGCAACACATATCATTATACTGTACTTCAAGATATATATATATATATATATATATATATATATATATATATATATATATATATAATATAATAAATTATAATATAAAATGCATAGCTAGTTCAAAATAATTCCGAATACCAATGCACTTTGCCTGATTAGATAAGCGGAAGCGTGGATTGTCAACTTTCTGCTCAATTAGCTTAACTAGTGCATTTATATAGTTTTGACAATATATATGAATGTACTTGATTAGATTTGAGTGGTTAGACGTTCATATGTGTGCAACAAATATGATATTGTAATTTCACCCAAAATATGTCAATTCATTAAACAAGTATGCCAGTATGGAAACTAATATCAATTCTTTTCCAATACAAAACTATTTATACTGAAAGATGCATTTATGCAAATTTGATTATTTCTATATGAATATATTTGAGTAGATAAGGGTTGTTACAAGTACAAATGATAGAGGAAAGTAACTTAGGGAGTGAATACAGGGTAAACATTGAAGTCTACAGAGACGAATCGAAGTGGATTTGATACGGTCACACCCTAAATTCTATAGGCCACATAGTTCATGTCTCTCTCGATTCAGCTTCCAAGGACCAATTAAAGCGCCCTGTCAGTCTAATACAATCAATATTGTGACATTATTCCACCAATTTGGAAGAATATTGATAACAAATGACATATGCGAGTACTATGTATTTGCTAATGCGTTTTTGAATACGTCGGTTTGTCCTGACAAGGCAAAGCACGTACATGCACTGTTTGTTATGGCTTGATGAATATTTAAGCAATAAAGCACACCCAGCGATGGTATACCACAAGATTTTGACCAGTTCACGACATATATGCATAACGATAGCGAGTGTATATATGAAGCGGACTTGTCAAAATCGAGTGGTATATCGTCGCTGGGTGTAATTTGTTGCTATTATATCATAACAGTATATTGAAATTCTGGCGTGGAACGTCATAAACGGATTTTTGCTCAGGCTGAGAGCTCGCGCGTATGCCAGCCGTGGTATATCGCCAATATACCACGGTTCTTTTCGCGTCCCGCCATCGCTGTATTTGCACCATCAATATACTGGTATGATATAATAAGTAATATCTGCTTTCTACATCGTGATCGAGACTTGAAATTACACGTGTAGATCTTGTTTATAACGAAGCGAAATTAGAGTTGCAAACTACAAGTTCGTATATATTAACGTATATTCTTATAATCTGTATACTCTACAAAGTAAAGTCAGTGAATTCATTTGCATTTAACTAGTCTCAACAAAAGCTTTGCTGAGCATTGCTATCAGTATAGTTGCTGCGAAATAACTTGGTGGATTTAACAATTCTTACGATGCCATTGAACCGAATATTCCTGTTAGAACCGTGCTCAAAATAGAACAATAAAATTTAAGAGTTCTCTTATTGATCATGTCAGGTCAAATTGAAATAAAAGTGAGACCAGACGGTATCATTCCAAAGAGAGGTAAAAGTGTGAGGGAAGTTGCTGCTGCCTTCTACTCCAACAAACAAACAAAAGAAAATGCTGTACTGGTTGGGAAACAACTAGACCAACGCCATGAACATATGGAATTACATGATACACGTGAAGGAAGCATTTCTTACATCATGGATTGCCAGTCATCGGAAGCCTTGGAGTCTTTGATGGATGACTATTCAAGTGGAAGTCTCTACAGGATGGTGAAGAGTACATTCCTATCTGAGAGTCTGCTGGATGAAATTGGAGCTCTATACCTGTCATTGGGAGCATCGATAGACTATGAGGAGTATCTGCTATGTCAGGAGGAATTGGCAGGTATGTTCAAATGATAGATACGTCAAGTGTCTTCCTCATGCAACCACTGCGCAAGGGGCATTTGTCTAAATGTTATTTGGTAATTGGGTCTGTAGATAATTGCTACTGTTTAATTGTGCTAGTGCGTGTATGTGTGGACTCTTGTGATTTACTGCATACGTAAAGCTTTAGATGATGTGCCATTTAAATTCGCGTGACATTCAAAATATTAAAAACGATCTAAATCTATCGGATATTTGTTATTGATTTACGACTCGAAACCAGTGATCACTTAAACTTTGTTTATAAACAGTATTTTGTTGATCCTTCCTTTTGTCCGTGTGTATCGGCCTTCTGGTCTTGTCAAAGTTGTTAATATTAAAAAACCCGATCAGAAAATGTCAGGCCATGTAATTGGCCCTTGCAATCCTCTCTTTTGACTTTGAAGATTTTAAGAGTTCATCATGACATAGCATGAATTCAGTTATTAAAAAGTTGTTATCGTGTTTCATTGTAATTAACATCTGTATTCAGGTAAGGACATCTACCATCTGCCAATTGAAGTCATCGAAGAGATGAATGAGGAAATCAAATCGGACATTCTAAGAAAACAAGTCGATGTTACAATGAGACAACAAACAAGAAAGCAGAAAGCTACAGACAAAGATATCCTAAAAGCAATGTCAGTGGAACAAGAGAGAGGGAGACAAACTGAACTTGATAAGCTTATGAATGAATGGATCAAGATACGGACTGAATTACAACTACTGAATGCCTCACATCCTGAATTGGTTTTTGAGCGACAAGAGTTCGTCCGAAATACAGGGGCTATAATCAATGAAGTAGATGTTCCTGTAGGAATAAAGCAAGAATTAATGATGGCTTTCCAGAAGTTCCTGCCTTTGGGTCCAGAGAAGACTGGCAAGCCTGATCAAAAGTTGGTGATAGAGGGCGATGTACTCAAGGAGTATGTTGAGAACACCGTGCATGACTTTGACATTCCTACCAAAGGGAAACAAGACATAATAGAGCAATTCAGGAAGTTGGTACGGGCAAAGTCAGGGAAGGCGACCGCCAAAGCCAGTTTGACTGCAAAACAAGAGGATCTACAAGAGCGTATCCAGGCAATCGTTGATGACGCTGACATTCCTGATGAACAGAAGGAAGTCTATCATCTGTTAAGGCAGGTCGAAACAGGTAGGTACATCAATGTAGCAATGACATGTTTTGAAAAGTGAACAACTGTACCTTGCTCTATTCCTTCAATGTGGAAAAACGAAAAGAAACTTTAATACGGACACGTAGAGGAGAGCAGGTAGGAGAAAAATTGTCGATTAATGGGTCATGAAGCCTTTGGCTCGCGAGTCTTTAGTTCATTAAAATACATTTATATTTTGCTTGTGGCAGGTAAATTGAGTCAAAGGTTGTATTGAAGCTGTCCTACGGAGCAAATCAGTTTGTATTAAGCAGCGCAATAATTGCTGATATCATATTCATGTGTTTCAATATGTTTACTGCAACTAGACCAAGTAAAATGTTTATTAGGTGACTTCGAAACATCATTTGTAGAGATTTTGTTCAAAGAAGCAAAACTGCAAATAAATAAAATTGAGTCCTTGGTTTTAAATGATAATTTATCCTAGAAACATTTGTATGTAGGGATAACTACACCCAGTGCTCTTATATTATGTAGAAGTTGGAAATCTAATACACGCCATAAAATATGCAATATTTTTTTCTCAAATTTCATAATAAAACAAGACTCTATGTAATCACAATAGCTGTGAGATCCTCCACATTTATAAAGTATTTTATGTGCAGTTTCGGGAAAAAATCACTGAAATAAAAAGGAAGACATCGCAATAAAATAAAAACGAAAGAAAGTTACTCTGTAAGATACTTATTAACTTGACATTAAAATTAAGAATACCTATTGTTCAAAAAAAATTCTTACCAATTTCATACCATCAAACTTCAAACACTGGATTGAAATGTTCACTAGCACCAAAATACACATCCAGTGCAGGGCTCGAAATTAGCGGTAGTCCCGCGTCCACAGACTACCAACTTTTCCATGGGGCAACCAAAACCCATGAAATGGTAGTCCATACGGACTACCAAAGCCTGCGACATGAAATTACTTAGTGGGCGACATGATGTTGACAGCTGTGAGATGACCGACGCTCATACAGTCAACCCAGCTGGACACAGAAAGGCCGGACTATGTCTTTGTTATATAAATTAAAAGGCGACAATGCAGTCAACTTGGTGCCACAAACTTTTAATAAAATATCATTATCTGAACTGATATACTTGAATGACACGCTCGGGAAAATGATGGCCAATGAAAATTCATTTTCATAGTTATTTAGTCACAATGTATCAATCACAATTAAACACAAAATTATTCACACTGCAATAAAGCTGTCCGGCCATCAGCAAATTACGAATTCTGAAGTGTACGAGCTCATCCCATGATAGTGTACTATGGTGGAGAAATACAGCCAAAATTGCCACGAAAGTGTTAGGAACATGACTATACCAAGTTGTCATCCTGAAATTCATAGCCAATCCATTTTTAGCGATGTTATGTTTATACGTGCTGAGTGAAAGGTCGATGTCATGGCGAACATCAAAATTTGCATATAAGCTCTGCGTATGTGTGTATAGGTCGTCAAACTTTGAGGCGTCACCGTTGTCCACTACATATGCTATACCGTTCTCCTAAGGCTATGATCTGCAGGTATTGATGTCAAATGACTATAAAATTCACTTCCTGGATAGAATCCTGAAAAATAAATCTTTCATTGTCTAGATATAAATGAAAATATCATTTATATTCATATGTGGGCTACCAGACCTTGTCACTGGGCTACCAACTTCAGAAAATGGTAGCCCAAGTGGACTACCAGGGTAAAAAATTAATTTCGAGCCCTGCAGCGAGAGGTGATTCTTCATTCCCAGTACTTTTTATACATGAGGTGATTCTAAGGTGTTTATACTAGACAGACAAACACGGAAATGCAGACAGACAGAGACATCTTTACCAATGCATGTATGCATGCTTGTATGAATTACATACATACATACATACATACATACATACATACATACATACATACAAACATACATACATACATACATACATATATACATACATACAAACATACACAGATATATACATATACATACATACATACATACATACATACATACATACATACAT
>LD345398.1:139691-160527 GCA_001465055.1 Ptychodera flava | reverse complement strand
ACACAGGGGGCGCTCTTCTATAATTCAATCCCAGCATTCTTTGCGTATGCCCCCGTTCATGTGCACGACAGTTTTCTCCGTTTATCTATATCAACGATACTTTGTATAAGCGACAAGGTGTATAATAACATTTACTGGCTAATAAAAGAGGTATATTTTATAGAAGGCATGTTATATCATAGTAATTTGTTTCGTATTTGTTTATTTACGAGTACTCAAAAAAAAAAAACATGGCGGCGCCCAACTGAGAAAGAAGGGTACACTTCCGGTTACTCGCATAGTATATTATGAATAAGCGCATGCGTAGTCAGTAAGCCGCTGGCGCGACTATTATACACAATTTCATACACAAAACGCAAACAACCCAAATATGAATGATATGTGGAGTTGCTTTCCCTTTACTACCTCACCTCGGAAATTGTGGAAATCCACAAGAGCAACATGTTCCGGACGAAGAATGTGACAGTGATTATTTTTAATACATGTATAAATATGCATATTATGGAACCTATGATCACTTGCCTATAATCTAGATATGATACGTGGATTCCTAAACCACTAAAAACATGGTGGTAGACACATACATCAATAGTATAGGTTTAATATTTAAGTAGTTATGGCCATTTTAAGTATAAATTTTGGACGCCATCTTGAAAATGACACGTTTTCGGTGGTCAGATTTTGATAGACTTTAAGTATGTCATTAAGCACATTTGACTCTATAAATAAACCGTTGAGAAACCTTTTGTAGCAATTTTTAGGGTAAGGTCCTTTCTTTTACATAAATGCAGCCGACTATATATATAATATATATGTATATATATATATATATATATATATATATATATATATATATATATATATATATATATATATATATATATATATATACTGCAACAAGCCAGAATGGCGTGATACACGCCTCAACATTCTACAACAATCGCTGATTGAACGGGATTACCCTCACAACCTCGTAAAAGAACAAATTAACAGAGCGAAATCAATCCCCAGGCCGGCTCTCCTTCAGTACAAAAACAAACAGGGAGACTGTCGAATCCCACTAGTCTCGACATATAATCCCCGTCACCCTAACTTGAATACATCATGTCGGCGAACCTCCCAACACTCCATAAGTCATCAAGATGTAAAGAAGCCATCCCTAACATGCCAATTATATAATATCGACGCAATGTTAACCTCAAAGACCTCCTTGTCCGTTCGAATAATAACAACGTCGGTGAATAAAGCCCAGGTTTCACCAAATGTCAATCTACGAGGGGTTGTAACATTTGCAAATATACCCTTAATACATCACAGTTCCAAAGCACGGTCAACAAGAAAACAAACACAATCAGAATTGCCATCAGCTGCAACAGCAAAAACGTCGTATACCTCCTCACATGCCAACGCTGCCATAAACAATATGTCGTGGAAACTAAAAAGTCTCTCAGACTTCGTTTCAATAACCACCTCTCCTCAGTGCGTCATAAAAAAAATACGCCGGCCGCCATACACTTTAATTCTGATCAACATAGTATCAGTGATATTTCAATAATTGGCATCATACAAGTCAATAAACAGGATGACAAACTACACAAACATTTAGAATCACAATGGATCAAAAAACTTGACACACTGTCTCCAGCTGGCCTAAATATTCGCCCAAAACTTACATAGCTTTTAACAGCGCCCCCACATACCAGCTTTTGAGTATTTAAAGGGACCCCCCTGGACTTCAGCGCGCCAATTTCCAGTTTTGACCGTACTCACAACCTCGAGGTTAGTCTCTCTTCTGTCATTTATGAACATTTACAGATTTTTAGATACATGTAACTCCAAATTGCTCGTTTTCCTATACAATTCAACCATTGTAATTTTTTAGTCTCTCTCCTGTCATTCATGTACATTTCCAGATTTTAACAGACTTATAACTCTACAAGGCTCGTTTTCCTACACAATTCAAGCATTGTAATTTTCATGTTCGTACTTTTTATTGTAGAAAAAACCTGAAGAAGCTCTAAATTTAGAGCGAAACGTTGTGTTTTAGGTATAATAAATACCTTTTGAACATAACAACCAGGTGTGGTAGTGTGTGTCAACCCAAGGTTCTTCTATCTTCACCCCACTCCACGCTCCACTGGGTATCACCTGAATTCCTACAGTTTCTTATATATATATATATATTATATATATATATATATATATATATATATATATATATATATATATATATATATATATATATATATATATATATATATATATATATATAATAGTAGGATTTGTCATCGATTTCTATTACAATGTGTCTTCATGTTGTTACATGCAATATATTGGTGTTATAAAATCAGTAAAATCACCAATTACCATCATTTGTGGATGGATACATTCCTTTCCTTGCAGTAACTGATTTATGCAGTTCTATATTCTGGGCACCTGTTTAACAGTCATAAAATTAATAGCCTTACCCATCATAACATGTCGCTTCTAGAGAAGATGAATCAACGGAAAAATGAAAAAAATCATGTGTAATAGCGATTTCATAATTCAATAAGGAAAAAAAAAAATATGTGTCACATTCTGAATGCTAGGATGGTTGACTTCTATGAAAAACAGAACGAAAGTTGATTACCTTTGTCATAATTAATTAAATTAAATACCTGCAGAATATGATGAAACATTTGCCTCAGAAGAGTTAATGATGCTTCTCTCCGGTCTTTTAGAAGTTGCAAACGAGTCTGCAATGTATGAATAATTAATATTGTGTATCATAATTCGATATGTCATCAATTGGCTTCAATTAGTCAAAAACTACAATAGCTACTTTTAAAAGTTAACCCGGCGAAAGATATCGTGAATTACAAAGCAGGAAACAGGTTCATTTATCTGTGAAATACCTTTATGGTCTAATGTCACTTCTGCAGTAATCTGTTCAGTTTCAGTTGAAGTATCTGTAGGAATAAAATAATGCCGCTTATGAGTATAACGGATTGATTTTAAGATGGTACAACAATTGAGGGTGTTGTTTGCTCTTGTTGCCGCTTTCATGTTGATTGGTTAGTTTTCTTTCTAGTCGCATTTTATTGGCTGTTAACTGAGGGACTGTAATTGGCTGTTATTTGTGAATTCTGATCAGTGTATTTTTTTGTTATTTCAGAATCTTGTGTTTTAGATTAGCGTTACTGGATTTTGATCTGCAGACATTGTTGTTTGTATTTTCTGTCGATCGAGCTGTGTATTGCCTAATCCGGACATAATTGTTAGGACAGCTAGTGTTACGCTTGTAATATACGACGATTGATGCCTAAAAAGTATTCTCGTGTATGTAAACTTTCGACTTAAACTTGCAGAGCAGGAATAAGTAGGAGTCTTGGTTAGGAAAGGGAAAGGAACTCCACACATCATCACTCAGAGACACAGAGGCGTGTCAGTGCAGTATGTGCTCCAGAGTGGAGAGACCGTGTAAGACACTACTATTCTTTGACTCTATATTTCGGACGTTTGCCAAACTTTCTTCATCAATTGCCTCAAGTTCATCTTCAGTGGATAAATTGTGCGGTATATTGGCAGATGGTATGTATTCCTATGTTGTCCCTCTGGAAGTTTGTTCTTTCATTCTGGAAGCTAGGATGTCTAATTTTGTGCTATTGTGTTCAAGGTCGTGTTCGTATTATGTTTACTAGATTGAGAGATAGATATGTGTGATCGTCAACATGTTTGATGTAGTGCGTTTCTGTCAAAATGCAGGATTTTTTTCTGTGTTTATAAGCTGTCTGTTGTAATCTTTGTGTGAAATCACGGGTTGACGAGTTTATTTTGACGCTTCCTTATTAGTGTGTAGTATGTCATTCATCTTCCTTTATCTAACGGTTTGATTGGTATCACACCGTTTTCTGATAGTGTTCTTGATCACATGCCTTAGACATAGAATGTATTGAATTCTGTGTTTTGGAAGGTAAAATTCAGATGAATTCGAGGCTGCTATGTGTATTGATGTTTATTTTGATTTTTGCTCGTGTAATGCGACATTTTTGTTGATGTAATATGTTTAGTTTGTTCTGTATTTTTGTGTCCTCTTATGATGTTGACCCCTTCTTTATTTTGTAATTTTATGTGTAATAGTGTACATTATTAGTGTTGAAACATGGCACAGTGTTGATACGGTAACTCTCCCTTTAAATTATGTGTTGGCCTTTAAAAAGGCCATTCAAATGAGCTATCAAAGATTTCCACCTTTTTTACTAGCAGATGTGTCAAAATATATATTCTGTACACAACACAACAGACAAATAGAGTGACCATGGAACAAAAGGCATGACGAGTTGCAAGTATGTTTCTCTATTTGTCTGTGATAACACAGAGCAGCTATATTGGTCACTAGGTCGCTTGTTATTTTTCAAGGCTAATTTTGCTCTTTGGACAAAATCTACTCCTTAAAGGTATACGGTTACCTGTAATATGCCCATATATGGTCAAAGGGTGTTCCTTTGTATTCAAAATGCCAATGTGAGGGCGCTGTTTTTCAAAGGCGGCCACCCGCTTAAAATCTGTGATTGGTTAGATTTTCTCTTTCCATGGTAACTGTGGCAAAATTGGAACAGGTTACAGTATATCTTCAACATCTGGTCCAACAGCTTTAATATTTTGGTATATAGGTCACATGGGATCGCCTGATTCAGTCACCTGTCACCTGTTCCAATTTTGCCACAGTTACCATGGAAAGAGAAAATCTAACCAATCACAGATTTTAAGCGCTTGGCCACTTTTTAAAAACAGCGCCCTCACATGGGCATTTGAATACAAAGGAACACCCTTTTACCATATATGGGCATATTTAGATTACAGGTGACTGTATACCTTTAAGGAGTAATTTTTTTTCAAATTTTGATAGACTATGCAAATTTATATTTTAAGGTATTTCTTATAATGTTGGGTAAAACACTTAAACATTTCAAAACTTCAACTGTGTATTTTTGGGCTATGTTTACCGCTTTGGATCAAATAAAGTGATTCTCTAGGTTATCAGTCTGAGAGTTGATCTTAATGCGAAATGTTTAGATTGTCAAAAATCTTTTGTATTTTTGTAGCCGCTTTTGCCTTTTTTGGTCAGGCCATCTTGAAGTGAGCTATCAAAAATTTCCACCTTCTTAATCAAAAAGTTGTTATCTACATAGTGCAGGGGTGCTGTGTTGGCCGCTAGGTCACTTGTACAAACTTTACTAGCTCTGGGACAAGTGGATTTTCATTTTCACTTGCACGAATGGAAAAAATCACCAGCCCTAAATTTCGAATAATTGTCCCGTAATTTGAAATACACAAAAGAGCTACGTGTGTATTAAAGTTAATATAAACAGGAAAAAAGTAGATTCAAACATAAACTACATTTTATTAGAATGAAGGGCTGCAATCAAATCTGAATGTAGCAGAAAAATCAGCTCTGTAATACTTTTGTGTTTTCAGCAGATTTTGGTCATGTAGAAAAGATCTTTGCAGAGTCACTTATTACATAATGCTTAATAATGAGCATGGCTGCTGTTTTTATGTTCAAGCTGAGATCACAAGCAATTGCTTTACAAAAAAGAAACATTAAATACCCTGAACAAATACTCTTCTGCACAAATGCACATCTTTGTAATGACCAATGTCGCCTAGATAAAATTATTTCAAAAGTTTTATCGTTTTGTCAATATTAACTGTAAAATTTCTGCATAATCTCGGAATCAATCTTGGCGCTTTCATCACGTAATATGGAAGGGACCGTCTTCCAATGGGTATGACATTGTCCAACGTTCACGCCAGGCTGTGCGTATTTGCATATCTATTGTTCATACGGAGTATCCTTGTATAAACAATGGATCAGTTAAATAAACTGTAAGTATCTAGTTTTTGTGGTGCTGTTTACCCGATCTATTCAACCACTTTTTTCATTTTGGTCACCCTGTATGTTTTTCCTATAAACATAATTTTATTCTTACCCTTGTCAATTCGACCACCAGCAGAAACTTGGACTTTCCCAATCTATATTAATTCGATCGAATGACTTAGCCTTCTAAAAATTTCTTTAGTTGGTAAATGAACGCTATTTCAGGACATCGAAAACAAGATCGTCGGATTTGTAGAACCACAGTCAGTGCAGAGAAAAGGCAGAAATGTTGAAACGCAAAGGGCTTTGTAAACGGCTTTCAGATTGGTTTTATTAAAGAGAGAAAATAGGTAATGTCTTTTGATTATTTTATTTGCTATCAAGGTCGGAAAATGATTTCAATTGAAACGACCAGAGACTAAAAGCGTGTGTACTTCACACACAATGTAAGTTCACACATATTCAAGTTCTGATATCGAGCTTACCAAAATCCGTAGGCCTATGGTTTCCCATTCGGCGAAAATGATCGTGTCCCAGTCAAAACCCGGTGAATTTTCCATCCCCTGTCGATTGAAGTTTACTGACTCAGTTTTTCTGCCTGTGAATCCAGCACAGTATTTTCATAATCAGTATTCTTCCTAATTTGACAGATGTTATGTTCTGAACCACGTGTTACTTGTTCCTGGCATACGAAGAAAGATGTTCCCCTCCACAAAAAGGAATAGTTTGCGATATCTTTTGCGAAATGTGGAACAAAATAGCTGAAGAAATATCGATGTGTTGGGCATTACAGCCGACGTAAAACCCGGGCATTCTCACCTACCGAGGAAAGAGTATTTCAAACGAAAACGGGAATATCAAGGAAAGGCGACGACTTAAATTTTCAAGTTGAAGAAAATGCTCTTTCTGGTTGTGTTATTGGATCAATCGATTTTTTCCCCAATGAAATCTGGGTCATCGATAGCATAGCCAGTACATGTTGATCAACTGCCGTTGTGATAAGATACATCAGAATGCCTTGAAATTTATTTGTATCTCGAAATATCGAGAATTACATGCATTCTATGATAAATAGCCTCAGCCAGTCTCGTATCAGTCGAGACTGGCTTGATCGGTTTCCGTCATTCGTTACTGTGCGATCCAGTTTTAGTGTTACGTAGTCTGCACCATGCATCATTCAATGCAACAACGTTCTGCGTGGCAGTGTTATTTTGAGGCACCAATTAAGCCGCTAGTAGCAGATAACTACTTTTTTTAAACAAGAACCCTAGATATAAATGCAGCAACTGTTAACTTTCGATAATTTTTTGTAGGCAAGAGAACGGAAACCCAAAAAGTATATGCGCATTAAATCGCAGTGTTTGTCGATCACCCGAGTCGATCGCTAAGAAAAGTCCGTTCTGAATAATTGCAGTCGCTACCCGGCACATTCTGACAATGTTATGATATTTTAACAAAACTAAAACCTTCACAAAACGGGCTAATCCAGTTCTAGTTTAAATTGATGCTTCAATCGGCACTTTCCAAAGGACGATTTCCGCAAACAGTCCTTGAGGCTTGGCATCTCACTAACGAATATTAACTATGCACTTGGACATCTGTAACATGTTGCAGTTATGGTTTATGGGCGTGTATTCCTCTGTCAGCTATATTTTATGACAAGTTATACTGAGATTATGATTGGTTCAATTGAAAATGATGAAAGCACTATGACTGCTTCTGATATTTGACAGCACTAAGACTGCTTCTGATATTTGATTGGATTGTAGTAACATTTGTCATTAAATTCATGGGATGTTTTGTCTGATCAAGATAATATTAGCTGACACTGAGCAGCACTTTGCAGTGGAGCGAGTGGAGGGAATCGGCTCAAACTCATCTTGGGTCATTGCTTTGTGAGCGCTGAGCGAGTACAAATTGAATTTGACCGCGTACGTACAGAGAAATGTCTTTAAAAAATTCAGTCACAAAATGCCTTATCCTTTAGTCACAATCTCGTAAAATTTATGCTTATGCGACTAAATGGTCGCAACGTTGAGCCCCGCACCGCTGGACGAACCATTGATGTATAAAACTTTACATACATCTATATACGAACAGTCATAGTCTTTCTCAATGGTGAAATTCATATAATTGCCTTACAATATAATGATGATCCATTTCTAAATAGGTTTATTGATTTACTCACTCATCAGGAAGCAAGGATGTTACAAGGTTTAGCTGTACACGTTTCAGGCATAAACGAGTGATTTGAACTTTTCCCTCCAATCATGACCTGTAAAGTTTATTTATTATTGTACTGTGGGCCATTGGTCTTGAACACAGAATAAACCAATATCCGGTAAGTAAGAATATTTTACGCAAGTGCATTTGAATATGTCCAGTTGGAAGCAAATTTAAAACCGATGTGAGGGTATAAAAGGCCGCCTACTCATTTAAAATTCATAATGCCGCTTGATTGACAACTTGCAACAGTAATGTAGACCGCTCCGTGAAAATCAGCCTCAACCTCTAAAACAAAAATTACTGGCATACCATAGGCCACGGTCCCTCCACTAAAGGAGCCACCGTCCCTCCACTAAAGGAGGGACCATGCATAACCATATACTGTTTCGTAAATACCTAGGCCACAAAGGTATCTGCAAAGTTTCAAAAAGTTTTTCTTTTAAATTACGGCGATTATGGGAAAAATCGCTTTCGGAACAAAGGGAATGGCCCCTAAAAACCAGTGAGTCATTCTGTGATTCAAACAATTGTAAATCATTCAGCAACGCACAGAGGTGTAATTTACGATGTAAAGAAACCGTGTATACGCTAAGAGCAAGGAGCTCGTTAAATCAGCGTGCAAAGGATGAAAACTTTGTGTTGTCACATACTTTTATTTGCGTCTATGGTGTAATGACATCACGAAAGTGAACCATTTTCGGACATGACTAGTCAAGTAGCAATAGTACTTGCGAAAAAAAAGCGCGCAAACGTTTTCAAGCAAAAGAGACGATAGTTTACAATGACAATGATATCGGAAACAACCATGAAAACACTGAGGTAGCCTCCGTTTCTAGTTCCGTGCCTCCATGATCAATTTAATTACAGTCAGTCGAAGAGATTCACGTTTTTAACACCCCATCCAAATATACGGCTGAACGTGACGGTACCAAACATATATGCTGGTTCTGAAAACGGCCGTATGGTTTGTGTACATGTGCACGGCAGTGCTTTCACATGTAAGGGTTTGATATACCGGTTCTCCCAGCGACTTTGTGACTTCTGTTATGAGAATTAAACAAATCTTGTAAGGCTTCTGAACAGCTGAAAAATTGTATTTGAAGTTCAGTGTGAGCAAGTAAACGTCATCACCCGATCTCGTAAAGGTTTTAGGATAAGCGTGTTCGAGGACAGCTCATTGAGTCCGCGTTACATCGTAAGATTCCGACAAAAGGCTGGAGTTTGGTAAGCAAGATGAACCAAGTCTGTCATTGATTCTAGTCGAAGGTTACAAACGCTTCTTTCAAAAGTGCTCCAAAAATAAACATAACCCATGATGAGTTGTCGAGATTACTCGTCAAGCAGCCGAGTGGCCCACTGGGATCACTATTACACATATCGTGATACATAGAAGTCTCGACCCTTCATAGAAGTCTCGACCCTTACGTGATGTGGTGAACTTCCTTGTTTTTCTGATTTTAGCCATCGGACATGTCGTCGCGTCGTTCGCCTGTTTCCTACCATTTTCCTGACCGAATTCTTCCGTCCATGTTCAGATGAACACAGTTTACAACGTTCATCAGTAATTCGTGATTTCACCATACTAATTTGCCGATTTCGGGTTATTTTTTCATTTAGGCCACAAAAAACTAATCTGTTTCTGGTCATCGCGTATCATTTCAAAGTGTGCACGTCAACTTTCTTTTCCTGTTTTTCATTTGCCCCTATGGAAAAAAGGGGAAAAGTATCAAATTCCACCAAAAAAACAAAACAAAAACAAACAAATGAAAAAAAAATCGCGTCGCCGCATCATTTTTGCCACATGTCCATGACCAGAAACAATATTTTTTTTGGCCTTATATGTTCATTACTTTTTTGATGATTGTATGGCACCTATTCCGTATAGTACATACATGGCAGTCAGTAGCCGAATCATTCTCATGGCCTCAAAACTTTAGTAAATCCACTCAGCAAGCCCCAATTTGATGAACTTATTATTATTCTTTCTTTTTTTCAAGTTTTGCCATGGTATAACTAAAACGAACTTGAAACGAACTGTACGTACCTATAATTTAGTCCAAGCATGATTTGAGTCCCTAAAACGCCCACCCAAACTTGGCACTAACCCTGATCCCGGTCAATTTCGAGACGGGCTTTTGAAAGTTTACAGACATTCGACGATGATAACTTGCCCCAGACCGTGACATGTCGCCAGTTACCAACTTTACCGTCTTTCGATATGAAGGATGCAGTATTATAAGCGCTGTTCGCGGTTTTTGGTTTTTTTTTGAACTGGCATTGGATATAGCAGGAAAACTAAGGGAGAGAGAGAGAGAGAGAGAGAGAGTGAGTTACGCTGCTGAGAACTGATCATAGTCTTTCGGATATGGCTATGTCAACTTACACCATAGACAGTAGCTGTCTATGCTTACACTTCATCCATCGAGTGGCCAGTGGCGAAATGTCACAGACCGCTCCTTCTGTAATCGCAGTCACTTTGACTTCGACATTATACCCAAGTGCGATTTTTCTTGTTTTTTTTTTTATTTGTAACGTACAACACAATACTGCTGAATGACAAATTTTTTCGACCTTACGTCACAGTCCACGCTTTGAAGCAGTTTCATCGTCCTTTCAATTAATTCGACCACTAAATTATTTCAGCAGTGCTAACTTCCAATTAATTCGACGGTATCAAATCGTAATTATTTATTCTGGTCGAAATGATCGGGTACTAACCTTCAAATCTTATTTCGAAATGTAAACCCAGTCGAGTGAATTTTGGACTGTGTACATCTGCTTTCCCTATATTTCTCAACCAGATTTCCCACCTCTCCCCATCTTTAGGAATAGGTTAAATGTGACATTGCTTTGTATGCTATTGCTTAGGCTCAAAACAATAGCGCATGACTGGTATGACAACAGTTTAAAGCTGTGAACTAAAAATTATGTCCGCCAAATGTTACTAAAAGGTGAAAAAGAAATCGAGTAATCATATTAGGCAAACATGCACCGAGCATCACATGCATTGTTTATTTAACTGATACTTAGTACATGTACATACAATTGATATGCAAATACGAACACACAGACCGGCGAGGGCGTGGGACCGTGAGTGGACAATGCCATACCCACATAAAGATGGTCCCTATCATATCACGTGATGATTTCCCATGATTCAAATTATATGGCGTAGATGAAGCCCTAAAATGCAACTTCCGGTGCAAAATGTAACAACTTAGCCGGCTATTGAACCACTCTCTTTTGGGAGTGGAGATTTAGCTGAGCGGTTCTGTCTATGGCCTCTCAGACAGGCGACTGATGCCGTATGTTGTGGGTTCGAATCCGATTGAAAACTAGCCGTATTTTATCCGTTTTTGTAAAACATTGGGCGAGTTATAAATTGCAAAAATAGCTTTTCTGGAATAAGCAACCACAAAGTTAGCACACATGTAAAATTATCGTTGGTGAACTTCCCCTTTAACAGTACAATCAGACAATCCGTACAAAGATAGCTTTTTCAATAAAAGGTCATGATCAATAAGGTCAAAGGCCTTGGACAGGTCAAGTAGAATCACGCCATTAAGAAATATACGATCATTTAGTCCCCGAGGACGAAGTCCGGCGGGGACTTATAGATTGGGTCCCGTCTGTGCGTCCGTCCGTCTGTCCGTCAACAACAGTTTCTCAGACACTGCTGAACGAATTTTGTTCAAACTTGGCACAAAGGCATAGCACTATGGCCTACAGATACACATCGATTTATTTAGTGATACGATCCAATATTGGCGCGAGGCGGCCATTTTGTGGCGATTTTTCATTTTTTTGGACCATACTTCAGTCATCCTTGAACAGATTCTGATCAAACTTGGTGCAAAGGCATAACACTATGGCCTACATGTGCGTCTCAAATTATTTTGCGATACGATCCAATGTGGCCGCGAGGCGGCCATTTTGTTTGCGATTTTTCGTGTCTTTGAACCATAACTCAAACATCCTTGAACCGATTCTGTTCAAACTTGGCACAAAGGCATAACATTATGGCCTACATATGCATGTCGAATTATATTGCGATACGATCCAATATGGGCGTGAGGCGGCCATTTTGTTGCGATTTTTCATGTCTTTGGGCCATAACTAAGACATCCTTGAACCAATTCTGTTAAAATTTGGCGCAAAAGCAAAACTTTATGCCCTTCATATGAACACCAATGTATTTCGTGATATAATCCAATATGGCCGACAGGTAGCCAAATTTTTCGTTTTTTTCCATGTCTTTGAACCATAACTCAAACATCCTTGAACAGATTTTGTTCCAACTTGGCACAAAGGCAAAGCACTATTGCATACATATGCATGTATCAATTAACCCTGCGATAGGATCCAATATGGCTGAAGAACTGCCATTTTGTTGGAATTTCGCATGTCTTTGAAGCGTAATTCAAAGGTCATTACACCCATTTTGTCCAAACTTGGCACAAAGATCAAGCACTATGGCATACATATACATGTCAATGTACTTCGTGCCATGTTCCAATATAGCTGCCAGATTGTCATTTTTTCCAATATCGCTGCCAGATGGTCATTTTTGATTTTTTCATGTCTTTGAGGCTTAATCATATGCAAATATTCTTTATGTTGTTGAGACTTGGTACAAAGATAAAATACTATGGCATAAATATGCATGTCTACTAATTTGTGCTCTGATCTATATGGTCAATAAATATTTCAATTTCGGTGTGATTTTTTATGTCTTTGAAACATAAACATAGGTCACTGTCCCTCGATGGACTGATTACAATACGAAGATAAAATACTATGGCTGCACTCCTGTGCACATTAATTTGTTTCATTCACTATATGGTCCGAAATGGCTGATTACAACAACATACCCGATCCCATACCATTTCGAAAATTCCACCAAACCATGTGTATAGTATGTGCCGGCATCATTATGTGTGATGTAATCAAAAGTTCCTTCAGTGGTCATTACCAGCAGAGATGAGTCATTTATTGAACGTTCCTCAGATTACTTTATTATGCAAGTCACAGACCTGATGCAGCCGTTGAAAACAACGTCATTCCACAGCTACCTAGACCACAGCTACCTAGACACCAAAGACTATAACAAAATGGACAAGCGGGGACTGTGTCATCAACGATGACTTGTTTTTTTCAACATTTCATCGGTTAAACGGATTAATGCCGTTTGACAGGAGTAGTTCTTTCTAAAACCAGATTGCGTGTCAAAAAGCAAATTACCAGTACAAAAGTAACCAAACAATGCATTGTGGACAAGTCTTTCCTGTATTTTTGAAAGCGCAGGCAAGATAGAAATAGGAGGATAGTTTAACATGTAACAAATATCGCCTGTTCCTTTACAAAGGGGAACAACCCTTGCACACTTGAAAGCATGTGGAAAAGTATTGGGGATCTACTACGAATTGCAATACTGACATTTCAATTTATGGCTACACTGAAATGAACCTGCCAGCAATGTACGTGTTCAAACACATACAGAGACGGTGTTGATATGCTAAACACTAAAAATTTTCATTATAATTATTACGGAGTAAAACTATAGGCTGAAGTTGATATGAAGAGCAAAACTACTGGGAAAAAGGGCCGAGCCCTATATAATATTAATCATATACAGCGGGTTGAAATGTTTTTGAAGGTATTGGAGGGGAATCAACAACGAATTAACATTAGATAAAGATTGCTCCTGCACCCCTCAGCATTTGTGAATACAGCCTCAATTTTTGAACAATGTGAAGGCAGCCTATACTTTTAATCATAAACAGCGGGTTGATTTTTTAGGGTATCGGAGAGGAATCTACTACGAATTAACAATTAAATAGCGATTATATTCCTCCAGCGCCCCCTCCCCCAGTATTTGTGAATGCAGTCTTGAGTTCATAGTGTCTATGTAACTTATAAAGAGCTAACCCACCCTGGAATAAACACAAAGGCAGACTACATGATGCGCCTGCACCAATACCCTTGTATATTTATCATAATTTGACCTCTGACACAGAGCCTGAATTTTAGTGAGATAATAGAGCTGTGCTCATAGACGTATGCTAGATCTGTCAAGAGATTACTATATTACATTTTTGATATTTCCGACCCAACTTACTGCTTTGAATGCAAGTCTGAAACATTGTTCTTTTCAGGGTCTGTTATGCTAGGCAATGCTTGTTGGTGTTTAAAATTCTACGAAATGCCAGAAATCACTGATTGCACTAACGTGCTGATGTACATGGAGCCATGCATAGTATTGATTTTACAGCGCCCCCGCACGAGCAAGTGTCAGAGTGGACGGCCTATAGGTAGTCCACAACGATAACAAATATGAATTTATATAACTTACTTCTCGCGTTGCTTCAAAAATCTTATTCGTCTATCGAAAGATTTTTTTCAAGAACAAATCTAAACAAAAAACTTGTTAAGGCTGTATGTTGTTCAACTTGATTAGCTCCTTTAGCAACTTTTTACAAGCCTTTCCTCACGTAACATTTTTCTTAAGTGGTAGTGTTTTCCTCACTGTAAATTATTTCCATTGAAATAATCGTGGGAATAAATAATATGTTACATGCGCCTGTATTGCATTGACAAGATGTTCAAGAATTTCAACCTTTTTTCTCATATTAGTAGAAAGAAGGTAATAACCAGGACCAAAAAGGCAGCCTATGAACGAAACGTAGCATTTCGTGCTCAGTTTCTATTCTGAAATAGAAGACGAAAATATCTGTGTGAACAGATATTGCGATTTTGATGACTGCTAAAATGTGTCGCTCTAAACCGGGACTATACCTATGACCATCTATTTAATGTTATATATGTCATTTTCTCCCACACTCATCATGATCTGAGTTTAATTAGTCTAGAACATTCTCAAGGTCACTGTCCTTAACGATCTCACAACCTTGAATTCAGTCATGTTTGGAATGTTCTGGAAATTTAATTAGTTGTATAAGAGAGATAATTTTAGAACAGTAATTTACATGTCAATAAAAGTTCTAGATTGTTCTCATATGCTCTCAAGTACGCACATGGCTATAAATATGGACGTGAACAGCTTGCAGTCAGACATTTTGGGATCGTGTCTCTTGTGTGTTACTTCAAGTCTTTGGAAACTCCAGCAGTATTAACTTCAACACTTTTCAAGATCTTCTCTGTCAAACGCTGGATTTATACTGTGGACTTTGTGCAACTTCAGGCCTGCAAGCCAAAGGACTGTTCATTCATCCGACTGACTGTTACAACTCTGAAACTGGAGCTTTGCCGTTGCAGCTGAGATAAGTAGACTGTACACTTTAACAGTTTGTATTCTATCACTGACTTAGCAATTAGTTTTATTTTCGTAATCGATTTCGTTTTACACGGTTCACCTTTTGTTCGTTTTCTGACATAACAAAATTTGGGGCTCGTCGGGGATACGAACATTTTGGGCCGTTTAACAATATTATGCCAGTCTTCTAAAAACTTCCATATATTGTGAACTCAGCGAAATTTAATGATGGCGGAATTCAAGGCAGACGAATTTATGGATGACCTTGATAAGGACGCATTTGATTCCCTCAAAAAAGACAACCTCATTGCACTGGCCGATTGCTTCAGAGTAGAAGTTAAACAATCTATGCGCAAGTGAAAAATACAGTTCAAGATTGATTGCAAAACATTTAGTTAATTCAGGCCATTTTGAGGAGTCTGCCTTGAAAGATTCTGAGCCTGACTCTTCCCTTGAACTCAGAAAATTAGTAAGGCAGGCAGATTTGGCTCGTGAAAAATTACAAATGGAAGAAAGACACAGAGAGAGATAGGCAGGAAATATAAATATAAATATAAAATATAAAGAAATGAAACGTTTAGAGCTTGGACAGTCATGAAAATTTTACCCTTCAGACAATGTTGACATCACTGAGCATTTAAGGTTCGTTCCCCCTTTACAAGAAAAGGATGTTGACAAATATTTCCTTCATTTTGAGAAAATTGCTCAGAGTCTAAATTGGCCTAGGAAGTCCTGGTCTATGCTTTTGCAATGTGCTTTGGCGGGTAAAGACAGAGAAATTTACATTCAGTTGTCACTAGAGCAGGCTTCAAATTATGATTCTGTGAAGGAATTCATTCTCAAGGGCTATTAGTTGGTGCCTGAAGTTAGCTGTCAAAAATTTAGGGATTATGAGAAGGCAAAGGATCAAACTGATGTTGAATTTGCTTGAACAAAAGGACAACTATTTGATCGTTGGTGCTCTTCTGAAAAGGTCAGTCAGAACTATGAAAAATTACGACAATTCGTTTTGATTGAGGAAAGGTGCATTCGGAGTGACATCAAGCCGTTTATCAATGAACAAAAGGCAGATACATCGGAGGTTGCTGCACGTTTGGCCGATGATTATTCATTTCTCAGCAAACCGTCCAGGTCCTTTACATACAAAAACAATGCAGGTAAATGTAACTCCTCCTTTTCATCTGAGAATTTCTCTAGGGAGAGTAGGAAATCAAATGACAACAGTCACAAAATCCAAGTAACACTTCCACATCATCAGATCCTAAGTCTCAATCTCCTTCTGGCAAACGGTTTGGTGCACTTTCTTGTAGTTATTGTAAGAAAGGCAGCCATTTAATGTCAGATTGTTTCAAATTGAAAAGAAAACATGAAGGTCAATGTGGGCAATGTGGATCTAAGCCCATCGGCTTTATTTCTTCATCATCTCAATGTGGGTCTAATAATGTAAGTAAAACATTTTCTGAGGTTAAACCCCTCTTATCCCCAATTAATGAGGTCAAGGTAAATTTTTCTCAAGATAGCATATGGGTATTTTCAAACCATTTATTCATGATGCTTTCATATCATTTTCTAGTGATTTTTCTTCTGCTACCCGTGTTAAAATTTTTAGAGATACTAGGGCTTGCTAGTCTCTTTTATTGGCAATTACCCTGCCGTTTTTTGAAAAGTCATTTTCAGGTTTTAAAGTTCTTATTGAGGGGGTAGATTGTAATGATTACATTCCTGTTCCTCTCCATAATGTCTATTTGTCATATTACTTCATTTCTGGACATATGACTTTAGGTATCAGGCCTTTTTTTGCCTTTTCAATAGTCCATCTTCCTCTTGGAAACGTCCTTGCTGGGGACTTGTGACTACTTGTGACTGACAATCCTAGTTTAGATCAGGATTCAAAGCCAATTGAACAAGAGATATCTGATTTTTTTACTTCTGAGCCATTACTCGAGCCATGTCAAAGAAAACTTCTGAGAATCAAAATATTCTCAAAAATCATGTCACAGACGTTGACTACAATGACACCTTTCTTAGTCAGGTGTTTGACACTGATCATTCCGTTATCCCTCGTGGATTTGAAACTTCCATTAAAACTTCTGCTGACCAATGTCAGACATTTTCTAGATCATATCTCATCGCAGAACAACACAAAGACCCAGATATTTTGTGTTTGTTTGACAGGGTAGATGATGAAGGTGAAACTTCAGATAGCTCTGTTTCCTATTATACAAAATCTGGTATTCTCATGCGTAAATGGAGACCTGCAGATGTCTTGGTCGCTGGCGATCGGGCTATAAAACATCAAATTGTGGCTCCAAAGCCCTATCGAGCTGAAATATTATACCTGGCCTATGAAACCGCCTGGGCTGGTCATTTAGGAGTCAGAAAAACATCATAAAATTCTCAGTCACTTTTATTGGCCTGATCTCAAGCAGGATGTAGAACATTTCTGCAAAACTTGCCTCACATGTCAAATGGTAGGAAAGACAAATCAGACCATTCCAAAGGCCCCTTTACAGACAATTCCTGCATTACAAGAACCCTTTAGTAGAAGACTGCGTATGGCAACTACCAAAAACAAGATCAGGAAATGAGTACATGGTGACGATAATGTGCACATCAACTCGATTCCCAGAAGCCATACCACTGAGAAATATAAAGACGAAGACTATAGTGAGAGCTTTAGTCAATTTTTTCATTTTATTCGGCCTCCCTAATTGTGTCCAGTCCGATCAAGGCTCAAACTTTATGTCTGGAATTTTTCAACAAGTAATGCATCAGCTAGGCATTAAACAATATAGGTCATCCGCTTATCACCCAGAAAGTCAGGGTGCTCTCGAGCGATTTAATCAAAGTTTAAAAAACATAATTAGGACCTACTGTTTTGACACAGAGAAGCAGTGGGATGAAAGAATTCATTACTTGCTCTTTGCTGTTACAGCGTCAATTCAAGAGTCTCTCAGTTTTAGCCCATTTGAGCTTGTACTTGGACACACAGTACGTGGGCCACTTGAGCTCTTTAAACAGAAATTCCTATCGGACGATGATAATTGTCTGAATAATTTACAATATGTCTCAGATTTTTGTACAAACTCTCTAAGGCATGTGAATTAGCCAGAGAAAATCTTGATTCATCTCAGCAGTCATTGAAAATCAAATACGATAAAAACACCTCAAAACGGAAGTCTGAACAAGGTTGAAAAGTTCTCGTTCTTCTTCCGGTTCCTGGCAAACCACTCCCTGATCGTTACTTTGGGCCATATCTAATTGATAAGAGATTGAGCGATTTAAATTACATCATCATCAAACTTGACAGGCGAAAACAAATAATTATGCCATATAAATATGCTTAAGTCATATTTTGATAGGGGTAATCCTACTATAACACAGCCTGTCAGTGCAGTCAGTTCAAAACATTATGAAGATAGCGATACTGAAGCTGACTTGAGTTAAAATACTCTAAATTCAAAGCTGGGCTCGGTCAAACTTCAGAATTCAGAAATCCTTGCGAATCTGGAGTCAACAAAGCTGGCACACCTCCAGCCGTCACAACAACAACAGGTGAAAGAATTGCTCCATGAATATAAACACTTGTTTCAAGATGTTCCAACTAGGACAAACGTCATCTATCACGACTTTGATGTTGGGGACAGTAAGCCTGTAAAACAACATCCATGCAGACTGAATCCAACGAAAGCGAAATATCTCCAGGAAGACGTCTGCTTTATTGAACCCAGTAAAAGTAACTGGAGTTAGTCGTCAGATCATAGTTGTCGTATGTGCACGGACTACAGGAAAGTGAACACTTTAACAAAGACAGACACGTTCCTAATCCCGAGGATTGATGATTGCATTGGCTGAGTGAGAAAAGCCAAGTATGTGACGAAATTTGACCTACTAAAGGGATTTTGGCAAGTCCCTCTGACGGATCATGCTCGTGAATATCCGCCTTTGCTACGTCAGATGCATTGTTCCAGTACAAGGTAATGTCATTTGGAATGAAGAACTATCCGGCAACATTCCAACGGATGATCAACGACGTCATATTCGGGCTAGACGGATGTGAAGCTTACGTCGACGACGTCGTCCTGTATAGTGACACCTTGGAGGAACACATCAAACTCATGCAGAAGTTCTTTGAGAGACTGAACAAAGCAATGCTGACTTTCAACCTTGCCAAATCTGAGTTTGGTTGGGCGAGGGTGACTTACTTTAGACATACTGTAGTGAGGTAAAACCTGTTGATGCCAAAATCAGTGCCATTTCAAGTTTTCCCATACCAAATTGCAAGAGACAACTGATGCGCTTTCTTGGTATTGCTGGTTACTACAGAAAATTCTGTCCAAATCCTCTACAATAACTGAGCCTTTGACTTACTTGCTTAAAAAGAAAATAAAGTTTGTTTGATCAGAACAATGCTAAGAGGCGTTTGATACATTTAAAGCCATACTTCAAAGTGCTCCAGTCTTGTCTGCACCAGATTTCAGTTTGCCGTTCAAATTAGCTGTAAATGCTGGTGATATGGCTGCTGGTGCTGTTTTATTGCAGGAGGATAGTCATTAGATAAGTCATCCTGTTTGCTATTTTTCACACAAATTTAACAAATCCCAGAGAAACTACTCTACAATTGAAAAAGATTGTTTATCTTTGATATTACCTTTAAAGCATTTTGGAGTTTATGTTACTTCTTCAAATCAGGCAATAGTGTTTTATATTTATCACAACCCCCTGGCTTTTCTGCAGAAATTAAAAGGCAAAAATCAGAGATTGTTAAGATGGAGTTTAATGTTACATGAGTATAATCTTGAAATTATACATATCAAAAGCAGAGACAATTTAATTGCAAACTGTCGCTCTCGTATTAAGAGTTTATTGTTGTTCACACTTTTAAGATTACATTTTTAAAAGAAAGATTTTTCTTTGAAAAATTTTCTTTTTTGAAGAGGTGGTGTGTTATGTATGTCATTTTCTCCCACACTCATCATGACCTGAGTTTAATTAGTCTAGAACATTCTCAAGGTCACTGCCCTTAACGATCTCACAACCTTGAATTCAATAAGTCATGTTTGGAATGTTCTGGAAATTTAATTAGTTGTGTAAGAGAGATAATTTTAGAACAGTAATTAACAAGTCAATAAAAATTCTAGATTGTTCTCATATGCTCTCATGTACGCACATGGCTATAAATATGGACGTGAGCAGCTTGCAGTCAGACATTTTGGGATCGTTTCTCTTGTGTGTACTTCAAGTCTTTGGAAACTCCAGCAGTATTAACTTCAACACTTTTCAAGACCTTCACTGCCAACGCACGATTTATACTGTGGACTTTGTGCAACTTCAGGCCTGCAAGCAAAAGGACTCTTCATTCATCCGACTGATTGTTACAACTCTGAGACTGGAGCTTTACCGTCCCAGCTGAAATAAGGGAGTGTTCAGTTATTATGGCCCGGGATGGGCCGGCAAATTCTTCCTGCGCATCA
>LD345398.1:106536-135929 GCA_001465055.1 Ptychodera flava | reverse complement strand
TTGCCGTTCCATCTTGTGCTTTATTCTTTACTTTGTTGGCGTTTACATTCTCCTTTTGCAATAAACCCTACTGTCTTTCCTCAACATAGCGGTGGTGTGTTCACAAATCTGGAGTGCTATTTGTTCAAACTCTTTTATTTCTGTTGCTTGAGTATGAGAATGCTTTTTACGTTTCAAGTGGTGATGCATTACGTCAGCGTAGAAAAGAGGTAATTTAGGCCCGGTGCATTAGCCGGACCCGGCATCGGCAGTCGGTGCATCGCCCGAGCCAGCGCCAGGGCCCGAAACGACTGTCACCACGTCAAAAAACCCGAAACGTCGAGCATTTTTCCACCAACTATTTATTACCAAAGTTTAAAACTAGTGCATTCATAATTCGGTCAGTTTGCTATGTCATTTATCGGCGATCAAGTCAACTAGTTGAATGTAAAGGTGACGATGCGATGCTATACTTCAAGTTAACGGGATTGAGAACGGCTTCACTTACACTTGGGCCCGTGGACACCAGTTGTGTAGGAACGTTTGATCTTGACCTCAATGATCAGCAGGAATTACTGCCGAATCAATAATGCATTCAAAACGTGAAAACAAAGACCCTGCCGCCAGCACATCTGATTCTCTGGATTTTACTTACTGGTTTACCAGACTTGTTCAAGTGCGTGATTTGTAAACGTGTGAGTTGGTTGAACGCTTGGAATGCGATGATTTGTGTTCTGTTTTCATGTGAAACGTGTGAGTAGGATTATGTGAACGCGTTCAGTGGGGTGACACCGATGAAGCCGATGGTCAGTTAGGGAATGGACTTGTAAAAAACTAACGCCAGTAGCTTACGAAAAATTCACCAATGAGAATATTGCTTATTGTGATGAATATGTGATTTTTTTTCTAAACAACATCCACACAAAATCCGGTTCTTTGATTTCCAGTTCTTGCATATTTCACAAAGTCCTAGTCAATGTTTTCAAGCCATTCTTCTAGTTATTTCTCCCGCGGCGTGTCGATATTCTGTTCGCGTAAATCCTAGCTGTTCATTGTCGCAAAATTTTACAATTTTCCAAAGATGAACGACAGAATGGCCGCCGGCCGCGCAAGTCGACAGGACCACAATGTCTGAGCAACGTCTGAGAAATGGGTTGATCTTGAAATTTTGAGGTCAAAATTTGAATTGCTATGGCGCTGAACTTCACTATTTCGCGCCACGATCTTTTGAGTTTGGTGGGTTGATGTTTTCACTTGACAAGTTGAGCGACAGCTGGGAATATCTTGCGGTAAGACGCGCTCGTGTCAGGGTCTTTGTTTTGACATGACGTTTTGAACCTATCAGTGATTTCAGCAGTATTTTTGAGCAAAATTTTGGTGGTACTTGTAGTTGAGTCATTACATTTACTAACTGTGGTTACGTTTCCTAAATATCAAAGCAATAAAGTTTAACATGCCACGTTGTTTCTCCTACAGCGACCACAACAAGCAATGTGAACAGTGACAGTTCGCGAGCTCGGACGCGGGGCCCGGGTCACACCATCACGTAGCCTACAGCCGTCGACGTCCGCGATGTGTACGGGCTGTTTTATCTGCTTATTTTCCTAAAAGAGTGTTTGCAGTTTGGCTAATCACTCTGAAAGGCGCTTTCGTACTTTTGAAATTTTCCATAGTCAGTATTGCCTATTTCAGTCTATTTTTAATGCATGTTTATTGTTTGTTTGTTTTTATGGGGGTATTCTTATAAAAATTTACTTCCGTCGCGAGTACCACCACTGAATATGACAACATACAACACAAGTGTACATGCATGGTTACAGAAATAAGATTATTTCACAAATGAAAAAAAGACAACATAACTTCAAACTATAAGTCAGGCGAAGAAATTATCTACAAAAGTGACCAAATTTTACCCAGTTACCCGCAACTCAATTCGGTCTCTCACGTTTTTAAATTTTCAGTGATTGTCGTAATGTTCAAGGGTCATGACTGTGAAGGCTAACATAAACATTTTACATCGCATAGCCACAATTGGTGGACATGAGAATATACATCCTTGTTTTGACATGATAAGGATTGGATATTGCCAAACTGTCAGTTATATTTCCAGCTGTCAATGTGAATGACAGATACATTGTTCGGTCGACCCGCTGTACTGGTCGCTTGTGCTGTGCACTGTAGTGTGGACGCCATGTTGAACCAGAGTTAAACTCTGCGGTACTTCTCTTGCACATGCGAACAAAGTCGATTACGTTGCATTCCGTGTATCAACATCGTTGACTTTCTGTCAGTTAAGAAATTCACTTCGTCAATATTCTTTGTCACGAGGAATTGATACGCGTTACGTACTGAGGTCAATTAGTAGGTGATTCTTCATGATGCACTGTGCTTATTCATGTAAATAGTTCGCGACATGCAACACGGAAACTGATGATTTCACCTTTTGTTCGTTTTCTACACGTAACATTAAGAAGAAAACAAAACATACAATACGGGGATTCCACAAAACATAAAGTGCAGCTCGAGTGATTTCAAGGATGAGTAGGAAACACATACCAAATGCATATATACGTAAAGACTTGTACGTATGTATGTATGTATGTATGTATGTATGTATGTATGTATGTATGTATGTATGTATGTATGTATGTATGTATGTATGTATGTATGTATGTATGTGTGTGTGTATGTATGTATGTCTGTCTATATGTCTGTCTGTATGTATGTCTGTATATCTGTGTGTCTGTCTGTCTGTCTGTCTGTCTGTCTGTCTGTCTGTCTGTATGTATGTATGTATGTATGTATGTATGTATGTATGTATGTATGTATGTATGTATGTATGTATGTATGTATGTATGTATGTATGTATGTATGTATCTTTTTAGATTTATATATCTATATCGTATGCACGTGTATGTATGTGTGTGTATGTATGTATCTATGTATGTGCGTATGTATGTAAAACTTCGAAGAAAAAATAAATGTCTGACCTGTGTTGATGGTGCACTTGCAGTCTTCTCGCAAAGACGACCAAGATTCTACAGACAGGTAAAAAAGTGACTGTTTGTTATAATTTTATGAAAAGTCATATATAAAAATCACATGCTGCTAAATTTGAGTGTTTTTATCCATAAGAGTCAACTGGTTTGCAGCCCCCTCCCGTTTAAAATGTTTGAAGAGGCAAAAAAGTTATAGTTTTGTGACCGTTAATGTTAAGGTTTATTATCAATTTATTTAGCGACATTGTCGACGTTGATGTCAATCATCTCTGACGAAAATGTTTGCCAAATTTTGGTCGTTCTACGCAAAACAGTGAGGAATAAACGTGGCGTGGTCTCCGTATGAAATAACTGCTGTTTTATCTTGCGAAATTTGTGTACATTGGAGTGGGCTTTCCCGAATATGTTAATATGCAAAATATTGACATGGTTTGGCTTTTGAGCAATTCAGTGTGTAAAGTTGGATTGAACTCGTAAAGGTTGATCGAGACATTAGCTATGTCAACCTGCCAAATCAAAAATAAAGAAAGTGGTCTTCGGCTCGCGCGTCAACTGTTTTGGCTTTGCTCCCTTTGTGACAGAAAATTGAATGTCATCAAATACAAACTACCGGAGCTGCTTGCAAAAAATAAACCTCTAAGTTGATAGTGCAAATTTTACAGGCGAATGTCTCGACATTTTTTTAAGAAAGTGACTTTTAAATCCTTAAAAAAAAATATGGTTCTGAACCCTTTGTAAAAATTTCATCAGAATTGCGCAAAAACCACTAGTTTCTCAAAAAGTAAACCTTTTCTAGTTTGAAATTGAAAGGGTTTTAATTAGAGGGATGTAGCTCTGCAAATAAACTAATGACCGTTGGATTTTGTTCGAAATACATGATGTTCAAAACGTGTCTTTTTAAAACGTATGAAAGTTATGATATATTTTTCAAATTATTTTCATTGATAGAGTCGGAGATGTCAATTAACACAAATGTCAATTGTCAACGGAGAGGTTATATGTTGTGATAATTCAAATTTTCCTTCATTTACGTTCAAGGTAGTATGCGCCTCGAAAGTAAAAGACTTAATCTTTTGCTTAGACTTTCCTCCATGTAACTTTCAACTATTCTCTTCACAAATCAGTAATAAAAATCAGGGATCAACGTGCAAATTTTCATACTAAAGAAACAGATAACCTAATATCTACCAATATTTGAAATTCTAAGTGGCCGCTATCCCTGTGTTAACTCTATGTGCAAAAATGAAATTTTCGATTTTCGAAAAAAAAGGAGAATTAGATATTATTCCTTGATATTTTCTTCGTTCAGCAAAGAAAAACACTCTTGACGCAATGACCGTGTCACCACGTGTCATGTTCGACTCGTAGTGATACGGCCATTACGTAACTCGTATTTCCTTCGCTGAACGAAGAAAATCATTAGGGAATAATAAAATTATCACATGCCAGGAAATGCCAAAAGGATTTGACCGGTTAACCTCGCTGTTAATTGTAATTACAATAACAATGCTTGCTCGAATGACGCAGTGCCCTGAGGGTGGGATCGCCAGTGGTATAAGGGGAAGAGCACCTTCCTGATGGTGATAAGTGGTGCAGATTACTGTCGCCTAGTTGACTGGCGTATACGCATGCCAAAAGACTCCTATGGTTGATTTCCTGTTGACCAGTCGGACGGCAGAGTTGCAAATACCTAGACTGAACCATTGGGGGGTTTTTTGTGGGTGTCGGTGGTACTTTGACAATAAAAGTAAAGATGCACACATATTGAGTTTATTGTCTTGTTTATGAGCGGCCAGCATTTCCAACAGCATAAATTATGTGCACTTGCCCTAGAAGAAATCAATAATTTCGAATAAAACATCGCGAATGTAACCACATTCCTTAAGCTAGACGTACACTTAAGTGCCCCTAAGAACCATGAAATCGCTTGAAGAGATGAATTTTGCCAAATTTCGTATACAGAGATTTCAAAGTGGACCATAGACAGTATAGCGAGATGTAAAAAAATGTGAAAAAGGCTCCCCACCTAAATATCCTAAATGATTTTGTGTCGAGTTTGTGTTTGATTCGTTTCGAAAATGTGTTCCTACATTCTTATCCGATTGTTTGTGTTAATGTAATGTTTGTTTCGCTTGGGATATTTGTAGAGAAGTTTGGATTAGTGTGTACGGTAATGTTTTGCTTGTGTGGGGAAAGCTTATGGCGAGACGCAGCCGGACCTATGTTGTAACAAAAGTCGATAGAGTCGCCCTTTGACGCTTGCGTTTCCAAACACGAGTGTGGTTTCTCATCAGTCGCAGTGTAGATTCTTTTGTTAGTTTGTGTTTGTGAAAATTTATTTTAATGCATTTTAGTGGTCTTGCTTTTCGATTAGCGAGGCAAGTAAATTAATTTTTGGTCACGTTGTGAGTCTGTTTGGTGGTTCGGTTTGTTTGTTCTATGTTTCTTTACATCCGACGGTAAATTTCGTTTTGACTGGTGTGTCTTTTAGATTTTTGCGGAGGTTTTGAATTTTTAGGCAATAAGTACCACTGCGGGGTACGGATTTTATATTTATTGGATCAAGATACTTACAAGTATCCTGGTTGATGTGCTTGTTCTCGTACATTTTGATTAATAGTTCGTTTACTTTGTTACTGTTTGTTCTGGCTTGTTGTGTATAATACTGAGTGTTGCGTAATTGCCTTTCGCATTCGAGTACGTAATCGTTTGTGTTGGCAATAACGAAAACCCGACCCAATGACGAAAACCCGACCCGAACCTTTTTCCGAAATTTGTCTATTGTTTGCAAGCTGTTTTGTCGCGATTCGTTTGGCACGTGACATGTTTTGTTCCCTTGTTTTATAGGGTATCTCTAGAAGTGCGAGTTTAGCAGATCAGATAGATTCAAGTTTTTGATTTTTGTTGTTCGTGGAGTCCAATTTGACTTTTCTTTGAATTGGTGTTGTTGCGATTGTTTGTGTCTCACGATGTAGCGTAGTCACATTTTACGACTTTATTTGTTGAAATCATGAGGTGGTTTTATTGTGTTTGGTTTTGTTGGTGTCCGAATTAATTTTAAGGCTAGTACTATTTTTCGGAGTTTCATAGTTTGAGCGATGATAGGTTGTTGTTGAATTTCATGTTGTTGTCGGCTTTTTTTTGGAAATAGCTGATTTATTTCCACGGCCATTTTTTCTGTTTCGTTACGGTGATTGTTTATTTTGTATTTAATGTTGTTTCAGTTGTTTGTTATGTGTACGATTTTTGTTATTTCTTTTAAGTGTTTGTGTGTTCTATGTCATTTTATGATTTTTTGTAGTTCGCTTTTTGGAGTATTTGGTGGCCCTGAAAAGGGCCGCTTGGTATGGGTTTTTGTTAGCCCTTGGCGCGTTTGTTTTTGCGATGAGCCTTGCTTTTTTATGCTTCTTTTCGCCGATTCGATGTGCTTGGTGAGTAGGTGTTTGCCGCCTTCTTGTCACTGTGTGTGCGTACATGGACAGTCTGCATAGCCCTCGAATGTGGTCTCGATTTTTATCAAACTTACCATTTAGGAGTATATATCAAAACTGATAAATGATTGATGTTTTCACATGGATTCACAAAAAGTTCTTTTTTGGCCCAGGAATTCCATCTATCCACCCCGCAGAGTAGTAAGCTTATGGGGCAAGTAAAATGGATGCGCCGGTGCGATTCAACGATCAGCCTGTATATCGGATCGAAAGTCAACAATTTTGCGGCTCGGACTATGATTTTATAAGTTTATAGCAAAAGTATAAGGCGCTGGGTATTATATATTGACTGATTACTGAAGCTTTAGATAGGCTACATTCAGGATGGGCAGCGACGGGCAGTAATTAGTAGGCAAAACAGTTGGTTTACACCGTGGGCAGAACTCGGTGCCATGATACTGAACTTTAATAGTAAGCCTGTCACCTTGAAGGTAATACTGTAGGTGAAATAAGGACTTCAAACGCACGACGGTACAAACAACACCGCAAATGAAACGTACACATATAAATACACGCGTTCCTACGTTGTGCCCACCCGGGCCATGCGATTAAAATATGACTGATACTGCTGGATAGTGTTAATTGGGTCGATAAACAGTCAATTCATAGTTAAATTGACTACCTGGGTGATTGGCAGGTCGTGTCCAACGACGTCATATGCAAAGCTGGCCAAAAGACAAAAGCCCCCAAAGATATTGACAGCTGGCCAGGAGTCACCATGAATACGTAATGAAGCTTCGCTACGCAGAAATCGCGGTGTCAAGCCCTTCTTAACCGGTCAAATCCTCTTGACATTTCCTCTCATGCATGCACAAGCCAACAATTCGTTACGTTTTACAAAGTACAAGAAGTTTTCCATAACGATTCCGCGTTTAAACTGTTGAAGTACTTTAGGAATGATATCATTAAGCCGTGGGCAAGTTGTCAATCATTTCCACTGTTGTCCGTCACGTGAGCGAGGAACACGGCGTTCACGTTCGTTCGTGTGTGGAGAAAATGCCAGACGACCTCTCGGTCTGCACGTACCTTCCAAAAAGTTATACACTATTTCAAAGTTAGTATAGGCCTCGAAAATTACCTCACATTAGGGGAACGCTCAATTAACTTAGAAGTATCCAACTAACCCGAGTTGGATATCAGAGGATTGATTTCTATGTCAACATATGCGAACAGATTATCTTTTAGTGTAAACAAAACATTAGCACTGCCGGAACTACTTTTAGCATGGCCCACGCCGGTCGGCGCTTAACTTGATGACGGCTCTTCCTTCACTCAGGATTTCCGACCAGCGTTAAAAGTGCCGTCCAGCACTTGCTGTTACTTTGAGGTCATCATTTAGTTCATAAAATTGCATGAAGAGTTTACAAAAACAATGGTACTATAAAATCCCCTTCAATAAAATGCTTTAGTTTGCTTTGTATGAATGTTTATAACCCTATAAAAGAAAGCACGCTAGCGAAATTTAGCACAACAAAAAAGAACTTTTACTGAAACGTACTCTTTCAATTTCAGTTCAGCCTCAATGAATGGCATTGCGGAAAGGTGCATGCAATGCAGTGAAAGTCACAAGCAAACTTTGGTGTCAACGGACCCAGCCTTTGAATTATCAATGAACACTCACTTATTTTTCTGGTCGAAAAGCCAAAGGATACTTGTCCATCGCAAGAAGCCTCTCTGTTTGCAGCGTATTCATTTTTAGCCTGATGCCGGCCAAATTGACCAGCTACTTCCGTTATTTGGCCGGCTACTTTTCAGCAATTTTTCGCTCTCTAGCCCTGAAATTCAGGTTTTGATGATAACATTTTGATATTTTTGTTGTCTTGCAAGCCGGAGATAACATTTCAGAAGTGCCGATGTGGCTATATGTAGTCTAGCAATTTACGCGGTGAACTTGTTGCTATTTAGTATCAGCCTATAGTACCGCGATCTGCGAACGTGTACTGCACGGGGAATCGCTCTCAAGGTCAACGTTGCTTTCCCGACTGCAGCCCGAATTATTCCGACGTTCACATCGTCATTGGACTAACGTTACGCCATGAATAGTCGACCATTTCCAATAAAGCAAACGTTTGTTTTTCTCAAACGCGAAAGAGAGGAAAGTCAAACGCGGAAGAGAAAGTCGACGCTTGAGAGCTTTGGTTTTCTGCGTAAGAGAAAGGGCCTTGTCTGATGGATTTGGTAGGTTTTTGATCAAATGTAAAGCGACCAAAATTACTGAGTCTCATTTTACATACTTTTGAAACGCCACGTCAATCCATCCATGGTCGATCATAGTGTCAATATTCAAGTCGATCGACATCGCGTTTTGTGGAGGGGCCGTGGTTAAGCGGAAGGGAAAGTCTACACTTGAAAACAGTGATTTTCTGCGTAAGATTAGGATTTTGCCTTTTGACTTTGGGAGAAACAGTCGTATTGAATTTTCTACTCCAAGTCACTAAAATTTTACCATTGTCTTCTGGCTCTGTGTCACAATCAATTACTCGTGCTACCGTCCACCGGCCGGCCTCGTCAACTGCCTCTACCATTTCGCCTTTCTTATATGTAAGAGTGGCCATACTGTTACACACGGTTTCTGGCTAGCAATTCATTGATTTCGTTCTTTTTATTGGAGATGTCACAGGATACGCGCAGCTCTTGGAGTAAGGACACGTTACGTTGTTTGCATGTCCATGAAAAAGCTGGTCACGTGGAAAGAACGTTCCATGCTGTTCTGATCACATTTGTATATATGATCAATGCGCATTACTGAAGTCGGTGAAGCGTCCGAAAATAGGAAACTTGAATGAAAATGAACGAAGAACGATATTGTGTTTTACCATATTTCTAAAACTTAGTTTAGGATTAGCATATGAATAATAGGCGTGTGGACGTGTTGCCAGATCGTGCAATCTCTAAACTGCAATTTTTTGAGTATTTCCATCGTTAATTTTTACCGAAAGCAGCCATGCCTGGTGGTAAACCTGTACAGAACAGACCTATAGACTCTGGAGTGAATACTCGTTCTGGAAAGAGCTCTGTAAATAACCCTTCTCCTGACGATGCCGTCGACCATGATATCATGGCTGCCATTGGCAAGCTCAATGGCAGACGTGACCGTATAGACAACAGTCAAGGAAAACTTCTTGCGGAGATAAAGAGTTCTACCCTGGCCATTCGTGAAGAATTGATGTTAGAAATATCTGGTTTACGTGCACGGATATACCAGGTAGAGCGAAGAATTGCTGGACAGGTAAACGATGTGGTGTCATTCGATCCTGACCGTTCAATAATTATCAGTAATTTGGATGCAGATGATCATGTTTTGTCGACTGCGGTCTGTGATTTAATTGAATCTGACCCAGGTTTTGAGGATGTACAGATAGTCAGCTGTGCTAGAATGCGAGCTCGAGATGGTCACCTTGGTATTATTAAAGATCAACTTGAAAACGTGAATACAAAAATGAAAGTTTTACGGGCGAAAACTGTACTGAAAACAAAGGAAAGATATTCACGGATGTACATCAGATCATGCAAATCGCACGCCGAGCGGCTCATTGAGATGAACTTTAAAACTAGTTTAAAGGACATGCCATGTTGGTCTGAGTACAGATTTACTGGCAATGGACGTCTATACAAGAGAACAGAAAGGGAACATTCTCGTACAGCTAATGACGAAACAAATGGATGAGCTTACACCCAGCCTCAAGGGTCAACTGTTTCGGTATCGCAGTGGAATATCAACGATTGGACCGCAAACAACAGTGACTTGATTAAGCACGTAATTTGCAATCAAAACTCGGATATTTTTTGTATGAATTAGGCTCATTTGAGACCAAGTGACTCTATTCAAATTAGTGGTTACACCTGGTTTGGTTTTAACAGAGTTGCAGTTCATAAAAATGATATTCGTGCATCAGGTGGAGTGGGCATTCTCGTAAAAATAATTTATTTACTTCATATTCAGTTTCGATCTGTGATAAATGTTACGATGATATACTTGGTCTAAAGTTTGTAAACAAGTTTACCGATTATAGTTTTCTAATTTACACATGCTACTTGTCTCTCGAAAACTCATCTTTGGGAAGAGGCTCTACGAATATTTTTTAGCCACCTAATTTGTCAATTTTATATGAATTGTCAAGTTAATAATGTTATAATTTGTGGAGATTTAAATGCTAGAGTTGGTTCTTAATAAGATTACATTCCGGATGTTCACGATATAAATAAGAGAACTCATCTTGACAATACTGTAAACAAGCATGGCGAAAGCTTAGTGGAATGTTTGAAGGACATCAAATCGTGTATATTGAATGGTAGAGTGTGTCCAGAAAAACAACTTCACGTCAATTTCTCACAGAGGCAATGCTGTTGTCGATTATTTTATTTTACCGCATGAGAATGTAAAATATTGTAAGGAGTTTCATGTATTATCAGTTACTCAGTTAATTGATAATTAAGGTCTTCATGGTATGTTAAGTGATCGTGCATTTCCTGATCATTCTGTACTCCCTGCTCTATTTTCAACAACTTCAGAGTCAGTTACTTATACGTCTCGCTCTGATGAGCCATGTAACTTTGTTTATGGTGAACGACAGAGAAAGTATAATGTCTCTAATATTCCGGTAGATTTTCTTAATTCTGACATGTACAGAAATGCGGTCATTCAAATTTTTGATATCATTCAAGCAAGCAGACGAAATCAATTGGATATTGATAACACTTATAGTATATTTTGTGACTGTATTTTTCATGAAATGGACCTCAAACGTGACCATAGAAATGTCCCTTTGTCCACCAAGAGGCTGAAAAATTCTAAGCCATTTTGGACCAATGAGTTAACCAATCTCTGTCAACATAGTTTCATGTGCAAGCATGTGTGTGTGCCCGTGATATTGAGTGAGTCGTTACTGCCCTGACATTCCTATCATAGCACCAGCTGGATAAGATCAACGCAACAATGGAACATTAACACCTTTGGAGATTAAAAGTTTTTTGTTTGTCACCCGAGTTGACAGGCAGCAACTCGGGTTTCAGGTACAATCCAAGTTAATGGAGCCTTCCCGTAATGAGACAAAGTTACGCTATTTTTCGGGAGCAAAAATCAGCTAAATCTCGATGGCGAGAACACTGTTTAAGGAGGTACGCTACCATTCCAAAAAATGTTGGGACATTCTTGAAGTTGACTTTTCTGAAGTAATCTTTATGGGTACATTGCAAAGATATGAAAAAAATATGGGGTACCCATGCAAAATTTTTGAAAAAAAACATGCCAATATTGACAGACAACCACTAAATCTCCCATTTTGCGGAATTTGCACTTACCAGCAGAATCTTTATTTTATCGCAAACGATTAACAGATCCCAGTGTGCATACCACATTTTTGCATTGCCAGGACAGCTGCATTAGGACAATCTACTAAAATTTTTGATGTCTTGTCTTAAAAATTAAATATCAGACCCTAAATTTATCATTTAACTGTAAAATTAATCTTTTTTAAAAATATAAACTTCATATAAATGCACAAAATAATTTTCAAAATGTTAAAAAGTACAGCAATATCTATCAAACAGACAGTGTTCTTTGATTTAGAAGCAAAAAAAGTTGGGGTCACCATGCAAATTTTCTTATTAAACAGCAAAAAGTGACGAAAAAAGGTGAATTTTGTTAGACCTGAGATTTGACCCTCTAGCTTACTGATATTATGTCAAAGCTACAATTGTTAATTCTTCTCTACTGATCTTTCAAAATAAAAATAACTGTCGATTTTTCTGTGAAAAAATATAATTTCGGTTGTTTTGATTCATAAAAACTTCTGAAAGAAATATTATAAGGTCACTAGCATGATTTTTTGCCATTTTGTCCTGTTATTCACGCTCACCAGGTTAGGTAGTCTAAAACGAACATGTACATCTTCTGGACAAAAGAGGGCGCTCTCCTATATAGAACGGTAGCGTACTACCTTAACGTCGCGTCTGAGCCTGGTTACAAAGCTTACGGAACCCAAGGTACCTTGACCAGCTTCAGGTTCGTTGTTTCCACCTGTCATTCATGTAATTCCTCAGGAATAAACAGGCGGTTCGCTATTTTGTTTTCATTGCTCGGATTATTATTGTCGTAGTCTATGAAAATATCGATTTTATCACATGACGTTTTGCGGCTGGACACCGCATTTTACCCCCTTGTTGCAGTGGAAACTATCTGTCTGCCGCATCATGGCGCATAGTACACAGTGCGTCGAAAGTTCAAGCGTCGGCGGGATCTATACGAATACGAACCCACATATTGCGACAAAACTAAAACACAAGGACTTAAAATTTGCCAAGTGGATGTATTTTGTAAGACTCTAATAATCATGACTAATATTTACGACATTTTCACGTCAGACACATTTTGAACGTGGGAGAAGTACCGGCAGTACGAAGATTGACGCAAAAAGGTCCGACGCACCAAATTAATGACATAGACGCGGGTTGTCGTGACGTAGAATGACCAGAGAATAAATCCCGCATTTTTATAATAAAAATTTTCCGTACTCCAAAGGCTGTAAAATAAGCCCTAAAAGTTTGAGAGTCAGAATGTCTCTCCATTGACGTATTTTACTCAAAGTATCGTAACTTTACAGCTCAAACGTAACTCATAGCATTTCAAATGACCTCCACCGGGAAAGAAAATTTACAAAGTCAATTCCTTTGCATAAAATGTTACGAACATCATTAAATGTGTTCAAGATAAGGCCGTGAGACAGAAATGTAAACTTCAGCAGGTCATACAACACAAGGTTGACAACTTTCTTCTGACAGTGCAATCCACGGTCGATAACAATGTCGATTTTTTGATCACATATTCATAATTACGGGGGGAGTAATGCATAAACGGTCAATTTTGATTGAAGACCATTATTCTTAAGTTAACATCCTATGAATACGCGATCTCAAACTTATTGGGCATAATAAAACAAAAATTTCGAGAGGTCCACTTACCTGAACTGTTGTCCAGCTAGCTATAGTCTGGCGTTACCGTGTAGCGCACGCCAGGACCCCCAAGCAAAGATGGCACTTAGCATAAGCCTGCTTGTATAGGGGCCGTTGATAATTAAAACATGCGCAAAGTAAATGCAACTAATTGTCACTGTTTGGCCTCACCCCTCCCCTCCCCTAAACGAAAGTTTGGAAGTGCGAAAATCCAACCAAGCCTCATTCTGTATCAGCATACCAACAATCAGTGATTATCTCGTTATAAAATCACGCATACGCTACCGACAGACCCCCCCCCCGCATACCCCCCTCTAAAATCAACATTTGTTCAGTGCCTACTCAACAATGACGCAACCAATAGAATGAAATAAAACCGCGTATCCAAAATAATTGTTACGTTATTTTATTCGTGCACTGAACCACATGTATGTCAAACGACTACTGGTGTAGCGCCGATTCTGCACTGGTCTGGTACATACCAAACAATATAGCGATGCATTGCAGTACATAGAAACGTGTAGCGAAATGTTGCGATATAAAAACATGTGGTGCGAATTTTGTGCATGTTCATCGAATAACAGCCAAATCCCCTCGCCCGTAAATACAGAAGTTGCGTTTACCGTGCGCGTGTTTGAACTTTCCACAGCCCCTTAGCAGCAACGGAAAAAACGCATATCTGCATCCGCACTGTATATTACAGTCCCTGACGAACTGCTACGAGCGCCCGCATGCGGCATAATAAGCGCCTAGGTATAGAACAACTTTTCGAAGGAAAAGAGAAGTAGTCAGAAACATTTGCAGTTTTTTTTCTACACTTACTGTTCGTAATGTTGATATTGTAAGCTGCATGCTGTTGATAATTTGTGAGAGAGATTAACAGAACAGCTGGCCTGTCGATGGAAGTGATCGTTAGATCAATTCCATATTCAGAGGTTGAGAAGTTGCGTAGAATCGGTGATTTGCCATCATCTAGGTGGAAAGTCGTGTGGGATGTTTCATTTGTATGGAATACGATGTTTTCGTAACGACTGCCATTCACAATAAGTAACACTTCTTTAACTTTATGTCCCATCGGCACTTTACACCTAAACGTGATGTTACTTTCCATTTGGAATACAACTAGTGTGGGGTGATGATCCACATCTGAAAAAGAATGATTGACTTTTGGCATACAAGTAATGACCTGTTAACAAACTTTAAACTAAGTGCCAAAAAAATCTCGCAAACTTATCTCAAGTGCGTATCTCTAATTAAGTAAAAGGTACAGGACTGTCACAAAATAAAATAGAACAGCAGTCAACCATTTAAGAGCTTAATTTGATGTAACTAATCAAGATTAAATTTACTGACACGTATTATGGGGATTCGGTTTCTCTCAGTCATCGTTCCCATTTTAAGTGTCAGAAGTGTGATGTGATGTGAATAGTACATTGTAATGTATGGCTGAAGTTCTTCTGTCGGTGAGGCATTGCTTTGCAGCCTAGTTTGAATTTTACACTGTTACCATTGCTTTGCAATTCTGCAAGTCTTTGCTAGTTGGAGTGCCGAAAACATCATTATCGTTACGTCAAGTATTGGGATGTTGTGACAGATGTTGAAAGGATAAACTTGTTAGTTTAAATTTTAAGCATCTCCTTTCTCGGAGGATGTCTGGAAGATAAGCCTGAGCGTTTAGGGACTGGACATAAATTACAGGGGGGAGTAGGCCGGTGTTTTTCGAAACACCGCTGCATCAAAAATAGTGACCCTTCAAAAGTTCATGCACAAAAATTAGTGACCCCCTTTATCCGTGCATAAAATAAGTGACCCTCCCCTGTTACTCAGTACCGCCAAACAAACCCGCAATGTGTTCAAGAGCTCCTTCTGACTTGCTATACGTTTGAAGTCCCCTCCCAAGCGGAAGGCAAAATGCGGCCGATATAACGCTTGGTCCAAAAAATACCAAATCATTTGTGTGTGATAATTTATGTAAATGTACTCTGCTTGAAGTGGCAAGAAAAAAGTGCATGCATGTACAAAAAATGTGATTTTTAGATTTCGTCGATAATGTCGATTCACTATGCATGACAGCCTATGATGAAAGTATGAATATTTTTTTCAAAATACAAAACTAGGTAAATCTGTGCATTTATGTACAAATATTTATTAGTATTAATGTTCATGATTAGACTAGAGTGGTTTCAAGTCTATGGTTGTGCAAGAAATTTGATTTTGGAATTTCACTGAAATGTCCATTCACTAGGCATGGCAGCCTATGATTAAACTATGAATATTTTTTCCAATACAAGACTAGGTAAATCTGTGCATTTGTGTACACCTAATTATTAGTATTAATGTTCATGATTAGACTAGAGTGGTTTCAAGTCAATGATTGTGCAAGAAATTTGATTTTGGAATTATCTGATCCTAAACTGTTATTCAAAAGTTGTTCGACCTGAAGCTTCCAGTTGTCATTGATGACATTTTGCACTATTCTGAATAGTTTGTATTCTGTCAATGTCCTCAAAAAATGAAAAATGTACATACAGCTTCATGAACATTTGACACTGACCTGTACCCAATGTATTGTCAATGGGAGAATGATATCAAATAAGTGATCTCCCAAATTGTTATTGAAAGCGTCATTATAGGGGACAGTTTATATGTACAATAGAGGAGTTGGATAACTAGAAATCATGACAACTTAAATCAATGTGGCTGCTTGGATCATCAATACATTGTTTATTATACCCTTAAACTTGCGGCCGAAGGGCGCGCCGAAAATGGAAATGACAGAAAATGAACGTGCAACGAGGTATTTTTTCATTTTTCAGTATTCCATATTCTTTAATACGTGCACATGCAATTTCAGCTTTGATGCATAAAAAAGGTGACCCTCCCCCATAGGCTTGCACAAAATTTTATGACCCTTCAAAAATGCTCGCGCGAAAAATAGCTACCCGCGCCAAAAAACACTGGCCCACCCCCTGTAATTTGTGTCCAGTCCCTTATGATTACAGCTCTCACAAGTAAACAAATGGCGGACATTGAAGGATTTAAAATAAATAAAGCGAACTTACATAATATTCCGACAGATGTCGGCGCAGGACAAATACTTGCACAAGTTAACGCCATCTCCGAAGCAGATATAGTGTAAATTCGTAGATCATCCGTATGGCATTCTGTGTGCAAAAAGGAATGTTAAATCAACCACTATTCTAAAGCCAGTCGAACTGCAATTTATTTTATGTCTGCTGACGATGATTTTCCACAATCTGTTAAGTATACATGTTCATCACTGCTTCTATTTTAACTATGTTTCTACCTTTTTCAAGTTGCTGTACTCTCTCTCCTCTCTCTCTCTCTCTCTCTCTCTCTCTCTCTCTCTCTCTCTCTCTCTCTCTCTCTCTCTCTCTCTCTGCGGCGCAGATACACAAGGAAAGCAATTCAATTTCATAAGAAACAATATACATCAGCATACCGTAAATGGGATTTGTATTAATCAATGACTCTGCTCTTAAACGTTCTGCAAAAACACTGACAAATATCATGATTGTCAGCTTCCGAATCCTCATAGTCATAACCTGCTGTTCAAGTACAAAAGAAAGACATCCATAAATAAATTTAAACAACTTTAACATCATTCACACCAAAGATAATAAGTAGTCATGCTTTGATATCAGTTGTCCCAATTAATCAATTGCCTTCGTAAAAAACATATATTTATGTAAGTAACGGAGAAAGTTCACATATATTAGTGTAAGGATACATTTATTCGTGAGTTATAAAAAACGTCTCACTGTCGAAAGTCATTAGTGAAGCCGCAGAATGATTAACAGGCATTGGACTGCTTCAAATTATATTTGAAATTTCCTAAAATGTTTCAAAATCTATGACATGTCTTCATTACTAGCTCAATACTCTTACATTTTGGGGAGTGTCAACTTTTAGGAATATTTCCACCCTCGTTTTAATTCACCGTTCATTCTAAACTGTTTCGCCTTATTCGCCGATTTGGTTTCCGGCTTGACCCATTGACCAAATATCCGTCGTACCCAGGTCAAAGAAGCAAGGAATGGCGCATACTTGGAGCCATGCCAATCGCAGCCATTTTCCAACACAGATATTATAATCTCATCGACGCGATATACGCCAGTCTGTCAGAAGCATTGGCATTTTTGGATCAGATACTGATTGACGATCGAAGAAGATTTGGTTGACAGGACGTCTGCATGTTTCTAAAGAAGTTCAACGCTGCGGCTTTGCAGTAAATGGTCAATGGGGTTGGAAAAAGTCGACTGGTACTTTACAAACAATAAAATCAATCAATTACCGATTGCATTCTAGATTAACAATGGAGATTTCAGATTTTTAACAAACGGTTACTTACCATACTTCAGACGTCAGTCAGCTAGAACTAAAGTACTTGTAAACTACTCTTATCTGTCCCTTGACTCGACGATAGAGTGTATTTGCTGTTGTAACGATCCGCTACTCGATCATGTGATCAGTAAACAAATCATAGCATTATCCCCGATAACAAAAACCCTTAATAACCAGTGACATAGGGAGTCTTGACCAAGAGATAGAATTGACACCTTGACGCTCCAAAATCACTTCCCTGTGCATCCAAAGATATATGTTCATTTTTATGTGCACTACAAATAAGGCAGTGTCGATAATACCTACAAAAGTCGTCTGCTGTTAATGTTTATGCCACAATATTGGCAAAACCATTTAATTAGCGAACGAATTTGGCAACTCCCGTTAGCAGCAGAGAGTACACGGTATAGGCCCTCTACATTCCGGTAAGACTTTTGGAGCAAAGAGGTGTTTCCTAGCGCCAATCGATTGAGCAAGAAGACCCTGAAACGCGCCTTGATTTTATATTTGCTGTTATCCACAAGAGTGTAAAAAATTTTTTATTACTCTAATCACAAAAATTAGTTCTTAAATGTGTTCGTGCATACAATAATCTCACAAGTAGCAAGAATGTAATTACGATTCTACAATGACATACGTCTAATTTTACGTTTTTTGTCCTGGTCATAGTTGCAGTTGCAGAACGTTAAAGACAAATACACTGACATACAGACAGACAGGCAGACGGACAGACGGACAGACAGACAGACAGACAGACAGGCAGGTAGACAGACAGACAGAAAGGCAAAGTATTCTGATTTCGATCAGCAAGTGATTTACAACTGGGAGACACAGAAGATCATCTCATCACAACAAGAGCATCTACTTTGCATGGTAATTAGATTGAATTTAAGATAACTTTTGTCATTGTAGGAAAATATGTTCCAACATAAAGTTCATCTGTTATGCTCACAAATGACGTTATTTTATTCATACAGATAATTCAACAACAAAGGCTGAAACCAAAAAGATTACTGCAGAAGTGACATTAGACCATAAAGGTACTTCACAGATAAATTACCCTGTTTCCCGTATTGTACATAACGATATATTTCGCCGTAAGTTTGTAACAGTAGCGATTGTATGTTGTACTTATATGAAGCATATTGGTTACATATCGATATATTATGGACTCACAAAATTAATTACTCACACATTGCAGACTCGCTTGCAAGTTCCAAAAGACTGGAGAGCAGTATCATTAGCACTCATTCTGCAGGTATTTAATTTAATTACTTATGACAACGGTGATCAACATTAGCACTGTGTTTCACATATAGAAGTCGAGCGTCTGAGCATTCAAAATGTAAGACAGATCTTGTTGATTTATTAAATCGCTATTAGCCATGATTTTTTTATTTAACTTTTGCCATAATGAAGGTAAGGCTATTGCTCTTATGATGGTTACACAGAGGCCCAGAGTACAGAACTACAACTCAGTTTCTGCAAAGACAGGAATGTATGCACCAACAAATAATGGTAATTGGTACTTTCACTGATTTTACAATACAAGTTTCATTCATATAAGAAGATCAATGGTAATAAAAATCAGCGACGATTTAATCCTACATATTATGTTTTTCCTCAGCAATATTTTTCTTCAGTGAATTTTTTGTGCAAGGAACTATTTTTTCGGATAAAAATTCAATCGACCCCTTGATTAAGCTCTTAACTATGTTTATGAATTAAATTAAAACTGTCTCCTTGATGATTACGCAATTTGGTCTTGCAAGAATACAACAAAGATGTGATTAAGCTACTTTCATTATTCCACATCACGTGACAAATATCATGAACCAGCAGTGTTTATCATTCAAGAGCCTTCTACGTACGTTGCTGTGATATCACAGAAAGTGCAGGGCCTCAGAATTCATCTTATCAACATTATGTCGGCTTTCTGTCTCATTGTACACGCAAAAAAGGTATGTACCCTAGTTCAATCAGATTACTGCCATATCCCTAAAACGACTATTATTGGAAAACATACGATTATCATATCAAATGTAGTGTCATTTCTTTAAATCAAAAAAGCCAAACGATCAAACGAAAACCGGCATAATTAAGGGCATCTGGACAGGTAGACTTACAAGCTAATAATGAATAAACAAAGTCAGGCGAAACAATAGTGATAATGATTCTCTGGTGTTATTTTGGCCTTTGTCTATACACAGTATCTACTAACGAAATGTCGACTATCGATATTTTTTCATATTAAGGTACGCCACTTATTATTTATTTATTTATTTATTTATTTATTTATTTATTTATTTATTCATTTATTTATTTATTTATTTATTTATTTATTTATTTATCAATCTGTTCATCTAGTGAAACTAATGACATTGCATTGCTTCTTCAAGTATACCTTGCCTCTTTTGTGAGTAGATTATACTTCATGCCAATTTTGTTGAAGACATGCAGCAACAATCTCGTCCGTGGACAAGCATGCACCCTTTTTGGCAAATTTTCCCCCATGTAATCAAATATATCTACTTACTTTTCGGCTCGTTGTATCTGTTGTACGTTCTATCATAATCAACTTTATCAACCCCACAATGATCTTTATTGCTTTATACAATTATTCATTAGCATGTCATTTTGTTTATCAGTTTACATTTCTAAAGTCTGCTTCTCCACATTCCTTTGTTGCTTTTGAAAGACGTAAATATGTAAGTCGATTTGAACCTTATAAAACTAGTTACAGACTGCATAGCAAAGTCATCTGACTCGAAAGGATCACCAAATTTACGAAGTAAATAGAGTTCACTCAGCCAATTAGTTCATTTTTAACAACTTTTCTTGACTTGTGGATAATGCTTTTAATGCAATGATTGTGATAACTCTTGACTTGTAGCTGCTTATGAAAAGCATTGTTTTGATTAGTTATCTAAAGGAAATTTCTACATTTTTAGATTTCACTACATGGGAAACTTTCATGCAAACAGAATCAAACCCAGCCAAATTTGTAGTTACGCAACCCATTCAAAACCAACTTAACTTTGGTCTTCTGTGGCTCTGTGGTGCACTTGCGTAGTACTGGTTGTTGTCCTATTAATAGTTATAGCTTCCTCAGTTGTGCTTAAGGTAGGTGACAAGCAATTAATTTGGTTTAAATTTAGAATTAGAAACAAAATATTTACTCAAACACATACTCAAACACTAATAAATAGTTAAAAAAATAAACTGTTCTTAATAAGTAGTCACGAAATAATATCATTTGTGTGATAATTGTGGACATTATACAATTTCTACACTTAAGGTTAAGGGGGCGCTGCACCCAACACAGCATATTTTGCTCAAAAATCACATTTTTGCAAATATTCATTCAATTTTAATTAATTCATTAACCCAAGATTAAAATATTGGTTGGGTTCACGTTTTAGCTTGTCACGCAGTCGTAAGTTGCGTGATAAAGAAGTGGTAATTTATACAAATGTATGCAAATCGCCATATTTCCTTGATCCTTTTTCCTCCCAATTTCAAAATTACCAGAGAGTTTAACTCCACTCTGGCTGGGTCAAATTTCCTCAAGTGTTCACATTTTGTTCTTAAAAAGCTCTTTAAAAACGACTATAATGTTTGGCAATAAAATTCTTACATTTTGAATAAGAGGCATTTGACTTTTGCGAATCATGATTTTAATCAGTTTTTTTGAGTGCAAGTCTTTTAACCCTTACCATTTTTGAATTAGGATATATAATGCAAAATAAAATAGTCGTTTTTTTCTACATATACTCCTCTTTCAAGCGAAATATTACATTACAGAAAATAGTGTCCAGTTTTTTACTAAAATTAATTGTTTTCATAGTTACCAAAATTAGTTTGTTTTTGTTTTTGCCCCGAATATACAGTCACCCATTGCATCCTTCGAGTAAACTACTGCTACCATAGTAAACGTGATATCTCTGCTTTTTGAAAATATATAGTATGAAAGATTTCCTTGTCATCTTTGATGAGAAACATTGCTCTGAAAACACTGTAATGGCAACATCACATGTTAGCCTATGACAAAATAATTGTTTTCCAATATTTACAGAGCAATATCTGTGCATTTATATTGTACAAAAAATTTGACTTACAATTTCACAGAAAATGTATGTTCTTTATGTATTGGAGTATATGAGAAAAACTATGGATATTTTCTTACAATACTTGACTAAATCTGTGCTTAAATGGGTGTTTGACTATTGATACTGATGTAATTTATTCAAATAGGGTGCTTTAGATATGGACAACACATGTGACATAGGGATTTCAACAAAATTATCATTTCACTTCTAATTGTAGTCTACACATAAATTGTTAAATATTTTCCCTGACAAACCTTGCTTTGTCTGTAATATATAAGTATATGTATTTTAGTGTTGTTGCACTTTTAGGCTGTGATGAGTTTCTCGATAAACAACAATAATGCTCTCCATACAATTTCTAGCAAAACTATAAATGGTAAACGTACAGATATTGCTAGTGTACTGATATAATGATGGGTTTCGGCTTCTACTGTGTTTTTCTACTTTGATTTTCAATAAATAGCTCAACTATTTATTTATTTCATTTTTTGTTTATTTATTTTTTTGTTTATTTATTTATTGAAATACTGATCAATTGGTTTATTAATTTAAGCAAAAAGCGCATAAGGCCCATTTACAGGCAACTTAGCAGAATATACAAACAAACACTTAAAATATAAAAGTATGAAAAACCATGACAGAAAAAGGTTAGATCAAAAGTGAGATCGAAAGACACGCATAAATATAAACAACAATTCAGGTAGACTAGTAAAAGCAAGCACTCTACAGCAGACGCCGGAAGGTGAATGCAGAACTAAATAAATCAATGACAATGTTTGCATCAGTTTACGAAAAGTCGAGTAATTGCATGTACACATTTCATAATGGGGAAATGTTTTTTCAGGTTAATTGTAGAGGCACTGACGTGTAAAACATAGTATTACGTAGCTGTCTCCTCGGTACATTGAAATATACTTTGCACAAAATGGACGACAGTTATAGTTTGCATTAAACAGTTTATAAACAAAAGAAGCGTCTACATATTTACGCCTCCTCACCACTGAATGAAGCCTACACCTAGTACATATGGAATTGTAATCTGTTGAAATATATTGCACATTCATTTGAAACATGAAAATTCGATATACTTTTAACTTGCCATCGAGACTACATACACTTTCGTATTCCAGATGGCTTCTCACGTGGCTCACAGACAAAGACCGTAATGTAGGAATATTTGAAAAATCAGCGCAGGTACGTGTAATGAAACCCATCATCCTAAAAGCTTTTAAAACACATATCTGCAACTCAAGTAAGAAGAATTCTAAGATCTTGCGATCCATCAAGATCAGAATACTGTTATTGTAGGTAATCAATTTCTTTATTTCAGTTAATTTAACAGTCTTGCATTTCCCGACATTAAAGTGGCACTCCCACTCAGTAACATTTTTAAAACATTATTTTAACGCCAACGGTCGATATTTGACGCGGCGACTGCGCGCGGATCGCAAGATATCGATAAAAACATTTCCTCAAAAACGTAAAAGTTGGAATTCCGGTGGCCCACCTAAATTCAGCTTCCGAACATCGAACGTTCGGTACTGGGGCCATTGTCAACTAAGCTATGGAGTACAAGTCTACGCTAATGCTGCTGTACGCCACAGTGCCATTCCCGTCGGTGATCGGTCATGCCCCGTGGGGGAAAGCCGAGTCTTACTGACTCGGAGAATAAACGGAAAACAAAGTTTGCTGATCCCACCAGAATTCGCATAGGTGACTAGCTCAGATACGTGCACTTGATACATAGCGGCCGCCGCGTGGTATGCACGCATACCACGCGTCGCGGCGGCCGCTATGTATCGAACCACGCGTAACCGTGTGGTAGACGACAAAATGTAGTCATCAGAGGCGGCTAATATTTTACACGTAAAAACTAATATCCATGTGGTATTGCTTAAAAATATAATAGAACTGACCGAGAATAATGAAAGCAACAAAAACTAAGGAGAAGTTTAAAAAAACTTACCTGAAGTGAAGACATAATGCTGTATATAAAGTCTTCGCAGTGGGAGGTAAAATTGCGTCGTTCGAACTTATTATTGACTCCCTAGAATATCGTCAACGAGCACAACAACAAACCTTCGGGGGATTTCGGGTCATAATCAAAAACGATCTTAAAACTTTGGGATGTGAAAAATACGCTCGGGAAATGACATGTTTTTATCGATATCTCGCAGTCGCTACGTCAAATATCGACCGTTGGCTTTTAAAAAAATGTGTTTTAAAAATGTTACCAAGTGGGAGTGCCTCTTTAAGGTTTAATTTCCTCATATTACACCATTTGTTTACATTATCAATGCCTACTTGAAAGAAGATACAATCATGTGGTGTTCTCATGAACCGATAAATTTTCGCACACTTTGAGTTGTCTACCTGATCGTCAAAAGTGACAGCAGAAAACAAGTTTTGCCCAACCCACACAGAAAAATAATAGTATTGAATGTATTTTAATATTGAATGTATTTTAATACTCCTGATATCCCTACACTACACATTGCTACACTTTTGCGTTCATAGTGAAAGTAGTTCGGGTCCTCTATCCGCCACATGAGGAATATGGATTTATTGTAGTCATATATCAATGGCGTGACATCATACTATTGGAATAACTCGGTCTATGTATGCTATAAACACACATAAGTTAAACATTAATTTTCAATACAATGTACGGTTAATTTGTTGTTATCAGTTACGTACATATTATAAAATCGAAGTACTTTTTAAGGATATGGATATATTGTTATATTCACAGTTTCACATTCAACGCTACATCTTCCGACTAACATAGAAATCATGTGTTTCTGTTTTTAAGGTGAAGAAGAATGAAAATATCACCCGTAGTAGTGTTTTAGAAGACGCAGAAATTCAACTGGTAGGAGAATGATTTGACACATAAAAGTACTCAACAAGGATAAATTGTTAGGTATAGTGCATACTTAGACCTGCTTAAAATATTGAAATCGCTGCAGAGTGTCATTCATTTATGTATCCTAAACTTTGTAAATTCCGCTTCTTTCGCTAAATGTCTGACATCTATATCCTGAGCGACGAATATCATTTTAGCGTATTATCTTGTGACGTATTGTTTTCAAGCTGGAAGTGAGCTCATGCCATTAGTACTGAGTGGTTGCATTCTTTTGCAATTGGGTTATTTCATTAGAGATGTGTTCCTATTGCATCTACTCGAATTGTTCTTCCCTCTTCTACGTCTTCCCCTTCTGCAACACTTTTGTCGATCTAGAACTCACTAGCCGTAGATGTAACCGTGTCAATGTTGAAAGGCTTACTAGCGCATACAAGTACTCATGCGCCTGGCCCTTGAAATATCGATCTTCATGAGATATACCAACTATCTTAAACTTTGTCAAAATACAAAACGTAGTCTTATCCGTAACAAATGTGCACATTGATTTGTAGAATCCTCATATAACATTAAGTTTTGAGTTTACGAATATAAAAAACAACGTTAACAGTCAACGCTGTGTTTTGCTGTAATATTTGATTTCAGGACATTCCCCGTATTCTCTCAGTACCTTTGAGGGCTTAAAATTTGCTTTCGTGTGTATATTGACCATCGTGCAATTAACTAAAAAATACTACTAGCGAAGTAGTAGTAGTAGTAGTAGTAGTAGTAGTAGTAGTAGTAGTAGTAGTAGTAGTAGTAGTAGTAGTAGTAGTAGTAGTAGTTGTAGTAGTAGTAGTAGTAGTAGTAGTAGTTGTAGTGCAGTTATTTTGTTGTTGCTGTTACTTTTTTATTTTTAATTTTCTGCCTTCTTGTTACTATTTGCTTTTTTATTCATTTATTCATTCATTTATTCATTCAATTATTTGCCTATGAATGTATAATGTGTATTATTTTCTGGATAAATGAACAACACTCTTCTTGGCAACATATGTTGAAATTTGATTAACGTTTTAACTCTCCTAGTGATCACTGCATGTTAAAGTTAAGGAACCCATATAAGATCTCACTTACTTTTTTTGCGACACGATTGGAAATAGTGTGGGATAATTTGATGGTGAAGTAATGCTGATTTAATCTCCTCTAATGTCATCTGCTTTTCGTTTCACATTACACACTTGTTTTCATGAGTAATTTGTATTATCGCGACGTTCAACTACTATGTAGCATCCAACATTTTTTGAGAAATTTAAAAAATATGAAAATCCAATTATCCCAAATTATCGTTTTCATCAAGAAAGACTCAAATATTTCACATATTTTGGAATTTTGCTATTTTATAGTCATAGTGGTGCCAGCTTATTTACAAAAACAACCAAAGTGTCTTTACAAAATTGGATAATATTCTTGATTAAACTTGGAAATATATTGTGTCGATGAGCTCTTAAAGTCGCTCATTGCACTTTAACCAGCCGCAATTCTTTCCAAGCTGCAGACGACACTACCCGTGTGACCACGTGATCGGATACTATTTCACAAAATACTCATTTATTTTACCGTCCAAAAAGTAGAGTTTGTCAAACTAATAGTATTGAAAGCTTCAGCTATTGCTTAGTTAAATGTTGAATAAGTAAAACAATAAGTTCATCAAAACATTATGTCTTTTAATTTATGAAGGTTGCTATCCCTCGAAATACTGATGTAACGCGAGTCGAGAGAAATGAAACATTGCCTCTGATACAAGATACGAACGCGATATACCAGTCGAATACCACGTGCTCACCAACAGAAGATGATCATGACAGATTTGAATTCGAAATTTCAAAATTAATATTAAATGCAACTTCTATTCTTTAAAGGGGAGAGTTTGGAGAAGTTAGACAAGCTGATGTTGAAGACATTGCGGATAATAAAGGAATAACTAAAGTTGCCGTAAAGTCACTGAAAGGTCAGAGAAATATAGAAAATAATTTCATCGCATCTATCGATTATTTTATACTAAAACAGTTCTCCTGGCAGAATCTAAATGTTTTAGGAAATAGAAGTTTTAGATATTGGCTATTGAATATTTTCTTCGGAAAAAAGATTTGTTTTTCTTTTTTTCTGTACTTTTTTCATTATTTTTGTGTTTTTGATGGGTTATTTTCTTGAAATCTAGTCCAAAACAAAATCAGAATTGGTACAATGATTTTGGCTTCTCAAAAGTCAACAATCCATTCTTTTAAATAAAGGTGATGCAACCGAGAATGAAGAGCAGAATTTCATGCGCGAGATGGAGATAATGAAATCATTCCAATTGTCACATCCTCACGGGACTATGCTACTCGGTTGCTGTACAAAAACAGGTGAGGAATATCAATAAATGGCTATGAAAGCCATTGCTATACAATGCCAATGAGAAAAAAACAAATGAAAATGAATGATTCAAGTTATGAGATGCTCCGTGCTATAAAGCTCGATGTTGGTATATCAACAACACTTTAGTGATAAATGTCTGATATGTAGATTGCACGCACACCTACCTAGCTAACTACTTAGCTACCTAGGTAGCCACCTACCTACCAACCTACTAACCTACCTACGTACCTACCGACTTATCCGCCACTTACATGTACCAACCTACGTACCTGCCCATCTACTTCTTTTTCGTTCTACTCAGGCTCCATCTGCATCATAATGGAAGTAGCGCCAAGTGGCTCTTTGCGAGATTATCTTTGGAAGAATCGATCAGATTCATCTTATCAAAATGTGCATGCAAACAGTCGAAATATCAGTCCTATCAGTTCTATCATATTAGTACTAGCTCTCCTACAGTTTGTATGGCAGATAGCCGAGGGTAAGAATGTCTTGACATCTCAGCAGGTTTGTTCAGTAGCCGTTTTGCATGTTGTTATTGCTTTCCGTAATTAAGGGAATGGCAGACTACTTCAATTGATGTTGATGTTGATGTTGATGTTGACTGCCATGGATGAACAGATTTCCCAAAGTTGTTTCAGAATTATGCTTTTTGTCTTGTCAGAATCGAATATCTTTGCCAAGAAATGCCACAGTCAAATTCAATAATTGGACGTCATTTGACAGAACTGTTATCACATGTTTCCCTTGAAAGGGTTGGTGTAATTCAGTGTATGGCATCGTCTGTTTGATATGTGTACATAAGAAATAAGCAGATTTCTGTTTTGATCACTAGTGCACACAAACGATGTTTCTATCAATTCAATGGGGAAAACAGAATTCGTGGCTTTTGAAAGGATTGAAAAGTTACTTTTGTCTAAATTCCTCTCCAATTTTATGTATCGGTTCTCGTGACATTGTTATGTAGGTCATTTCCCCCACACTCATCATGACCTGAGTTCAATTAGTCTAGAACATTTTCAAGGTCACTGCCCTTAATAACCTCACAACCTTGAATTCAATTAGTCATGTTTGGAATGTTCTAGAAATTTAGTTAGCTGTGTCAGAGAGATAATTTTAGAACAGTAATTAACATGTCAATAAAAGTTCTAGACTGTTCTTATATGTTCATGTGTATAAAAAGGGACGTGCACAGCTTCCAGTCAGACTTTTGGGATCGTGTCTCTTGTGTGTTACTTAACTCCAGCAGTAGTCATTCTCAAGACTTTTCAAGACCTTCACTGCCAACGCTGGATTTACTCTGTGGACTTTGTGCAACTACAAGCCTGCAAGCCGAAGGACTGTTCATTCATCCGACTGACTGTTACAACTCTGAGACTGGAGCTTTGCCGTCCCAGCTGAGATAAGTAGTCTGTACACTTTTAAAACTTGTACTCTATCCCTGACCCATCAATTAGTTTTATTTTCGTGATAAATTTTGTTTAAACGTTAACTGCTGAGTTCACCCTTTTGTTCGTTTTCTCTGCACGTAACGAAATTGGGGGCTTGTCGGGGATACGAATATTTTGAGCCGTTTGACAACATTTTGACAGCCTTTTCAAAACTACTGTATACTGTGAACTCAGCGAAATTTAATCATGTTGGAATTTAAACCAGACGAATTTATGGATGACCTTGATCAGGACACATTTAATTCCCTCAGAAAAGACAACCCCATAACACTGGCTAATTTCCTTAAAGTAGAAGTCAAAAGATCTATGCGCAAGAGGGAAATACAGTACCGTATTGCCAAACATCTAGTTGATTTAGGCCAATTTGAGGAATCCACCCTGAAAGATTATGAGCCCGAGTCTACCTCTGAACTCAGAAAATTAGAATTAGAAATGCAGACAAATTTGGAGATCAAGAAACTAGAATTACAAATGAGAGAGAAAGAATTACAAATGGAAAAAGAGAGACAGGCAGATTCGGAGCTTAAGAAATTGGAATTAGAAAAGGAAAAATTACAAATGGAAGAAAGAGAAAGGCAGGAAAAATTACAAATGGAAGTAAGACAGAGAGAAAAAGAATTGCGATTAGAAGAACAGCGATTAAAGGTAGAAATAAAACGTTTAGAGCTTGGACAGTCAGGAAAACTCTTCCCTTCAGACAAGTTTGACATCACTAAGCATTTCAGGTTAGTTCCCCCTTTCCAAGAAAAGGATGTTGATAAATATTTCCTTCATTTTGAGAAAATTGCTCA
>LD345398.1:81121-103911 GCA_001465055.1 Ptychodera flava | reverse complement strand
TTGTACTCTATCCCTGACTTAGCAATTAGTTTTATTTTCGTAATAAATTTTGTTTAAACGTTAACTGCTGAGTTCACCCTTTTGTTCGTTTTTTCTGCACGTAACAACATCTTAAATGTTAATGTCTCTGAGGTCATCTTGTCACATTTCTCAGACAAAGTAAATGTTTTTTTATGTTTCCATTGTTTTTCTGCGAAACATGTTGACGAAACACTATGTTTGTTCGACACATTGTTTGTGCATTTCTTTTTCTTCAGTGTATTCATCGTGATTTGGCCATGAGGAATGTTCTTCTTTGATTTAATAACATAATGTAAAATATCGGATTTTGAGTTAGCCCGCAAAGTGTCCAGGACGTGCATTTACCAAAGACTTTCAGAAGGAGTATGTATCGGCTTTTGTAACTTTGTAGTGAAAAAGGGCCTGTTTTCATAAATGTAAATGTATGTGATAAGGATGCAGATCAATAATTATAACAATAGCATAAAATTAGAAAAACTAGGGGTCTTGTTCGAGTAGGACAAAGGTTACCAATCCGAAGGAAACAGATGACTAGATGAACATGTAACGCTTAAAATTTACATTTGACAACGATATATCGGCAATTAACTGTTATTCATATTCGACGATGACATTTACTTTTAATGAAGTCAAGTTCGACACGCTTTTTTCTGTTAATAAAAGACTAAGTTACCTATACTATAGATGGCAATAGAATCTTTGTGCACATCAAAATACACATCAAAGAGTGATGTTTGGTCGTACGGTATTACCCAATTGGAAATAGTTACACAAAGTGAGTATTTTTTCTGTGAATACATATTTTTGCTGACACATATTTTAAACGTAAAAGGAACCTCTTACATCCACGTTAGCGAAGGCGATCTGCAAAACTAAGGCATCAAATAGCGGGAGATATAACTAAATAGATGAAATATGTATAATTTATGAGCTTTTCGGTAATAACAAAGAAGAAAGAGAAAAAATAGAAACATTTAACATTAAGTAATCAATAAGGGGATTATTTCATATATTCATATATATATATATATATATATATATATATATATATATATATATATATATATATATATATATATATAAATATAATAACACAAAATTACTTCAAGTACAAAGTAATGATATATGTTACTGAAGATTCATGCGTCCTGAAATAATCATCAGACAGAAGAAGTGAAAGGATTCTGGGCTCGACAGTTTTATATATGTAATATCGGGACTTCCCATTCTATTTGTAGGTGGTGTTAAAATTTGATAAAAAAATATTTGTTTTGGCGGCGACATTTTGTAACCAACTTCGAGCGTTTGTTTAATAGCGTAGATTTGTCAGCACTGATAATGTGTAGTTTTTCTGATATACAAAGATTACAACGCTTGCTCATGTTACAGTAACTTGGTGCTTTGTCAATGATTGACCATGAAATGTTAAAGATCTGGTTCTTTTGTCTCAAGGATCAAATGTACTTGGGCAAGTCCGTTCAGTGTCGATAGCTTTCATTACAGAACGATTGCATGTGATTAGCGAAGCACGTCTTGAAAGTATTATCATCGAGTCCGACGTAGACCTTCTCTGTGTTGTCTGCCGTTGATACCTTGGCCTTGTAAACCACACCTTTGATTTGACAGTTACCCTTCAAGGGAATAATACACTTATCCAGGCAAGTACAATCAGCTGGTCGATCGTGACGTTGGTCCCTGGTAATTACTCTCTTATTATGTGATTTGATCATACTAGCCATATTCTTCATACTGCTGTATTTCACTTTAATTGTGTTTCTATTGAAGATCTTATGAAGCTTAGACCACTTTGGAAAGTGTTTGTCAACAAGTTGGAGGAGTTCTTGACGATATTAGTTTCCACGTTCTTGCTGAAAGAAGGGGTTGTACCACGTGATGTATACCTTTCCTTTTATTGTTTCTCCTCGCTGATTGGTTGGTCTTGACATATTCAATTTAGGCTGTGTACCCGCTTGACTTTAACGCTGCGTCGTAGTGACATTGGTGTTTGTCAAAGATGCCTTTATCACCGGAGATCGTTGAGATGCATTTGCTTATTGCGTCAGGTATGTGTTTAATTATAGTTGGTGGGTGGTTAGACTGTTTATGGACATACATTTTTTGGTCGTTTGGTTTACGGTACGGATAGAACTTGTTGAAACTTATTATATATATGGCTGATGCAGAGCAATCGAACATAATATTAGACCAAATTACAGATCAAAATTTAGTCATAAGTCAGAGTTTTACGTGGATTTCACCAATCTCCAGATCACAATTAAGTTGATTCAGCTGGCTTCCTGACTGCCTTTAATGTTCGCTCTTCTGGTCATTTGTTTGTTGGTAGATCCAGAATGGATTGGCATTTCCAGAATTCGAAAGGCAGCCCTTGATTTCAGGTTTGCATTTAGAGATTATCTCGGAACGCTTATTGAGCAGACTTTACTATGCCCATTGATAGTGCGTAGCTTTTCAGCCAGGCACAGATTACACTCTTAATAGAATATGCGATTGCGCATGCATTGGACAATATCCACCTGATACTACTGATAACACTTTCAAAGACACACCACTAAACAGGTGCAATTTTGACATTGATGAGTATATGACAATAGAATTTGATAGTCAAAGAATGTCTGAATTCTTACAGTGAATTTAAAAATAGCTCGGAGTTAAAACGTGCTTAGGTGATTAAATATACCTTTCTGGCGATAAAAAAACACGAACTTTATCCCTCGCAAACGCTCTTCTTTAATAGATTTGCAACAATTTAACCCATACGACGTCCACTGTACTCATTTACAGAACACATTCAGTGAAGGAAATACAAATCTTTGTACCGACCCGTACACACTGCACCGAGAAAAAAAGTTATCGCGATCGTTAGCTTTCTGTTCAGTTTCCTCGCCGGGAAATGTGAGAATGGCAATATAAGAATTTCAAGCAGTCCGTGTACGGGTGAGTTTTTCAATGGGAGTGCGACAACACTGACGATGTTGACTGTGGCACAGTGAACGTCGCATTGGGTTACATTGTTGCAAAATTTATCGAATGAGAACGTTTGTAATGAATGAAAGTGGCGTGATTTTCTATCGTCAGAAACGTTTTTCTTATCATCCAAGCTCGTTGTAAGTCTAAGCTATTTTGAAACTCACTGTAAGACCTCTGCCGAGAATAATGGTATTGCATGGTTCCTCATGTAAAGCAATAATTCCCTATATTATAGGATACATTACCTTTGTTTAATAGGAGAACTAGCATTAATGCTGATAAGCGAACACTTTAAGATTCTGATAGCGTTTAAAATGCCAACACCAGAATATAATTTTACCAGACTTTGGAACTATCTAGGGACACTGAAAGATGGCATGACCAAACAATTTTGTTTTTGAGCGGGAGCACTTCTAATGACTATTTGGCCATACATCTAATAATGTTTGATAAAAAGAACAATAGGTTACAGATATTATTACTGTTCACTTTAAGTAATATTTTCCGTGATATTTTCGTACGATTATATGGTGAACTTAAATTTATCTCTGCTCTAGAAGATATAAACGTCACCAAATTGCTGACAGTAAATTGGTTTTGGATTTCCAAATTTGCCAACGATATAAAATTACGTGAGGTTTTATTATGTAACTTCAATTGTGACTTATGATCTTTGCAAGACATTTTGACTACAAATCTGATAAACATTTGTTGGCAAGTTAATTTTTATGACCAGTAGGCTTAAACTACTATACATCGGTATAAGCAGTATCACATATGTGGTTGAATTTTCAAATAGAGTGTATTGGTATTAAATTTTGGGTTTGTGTTTCATACTAGGGCAATAAATACATACTATGACAATGACTATATTTTCGCCACTTGATTTCGATCTAACAACTATTACGACTCCTGCCTTTGTCTTCGTGAATATAGGCTCAACACCAAATGGTTATTGGTTGGATTTTCTTTATATGCCTTTGGTTTTTTTTTAATGCGCTCTTAAAGGTGTTAGATGAAGATGCTTTTCAAGGAATTTTAATAATCGGGCCACATAATTTGAATGGAGCCTTTGGGAAAAAATCGCAGACACGGTTTTAAAGGATATTGTCAAGGCTTGTCAATGAAGAAATTCCAACCGGAAATCTTGCAGCGTGTTCGCATAAGGCGGGAAAAACCGGTTTTTGGAAGGTTCAGCAAAACGCTTGTCACGTGACTCTTATGCAAATAATGACCGTTCACTATGCTTGGTCGGATAGCTCTATATCAGGGCTTTCAGAAAATGTATACTTTATTGGGGTTTTGGACGTGTTCAATTGAGAAAAAAATAAAAATCTGTAAGTGTCTAAAAGGTATATAGCTTCCTTAACACGATTGAATGTGTAAGTTGCACTATTTATTACATGCCTGGATGTGAGTACAAATCAGTGTATTGATGGGAATAGAAACATCCGGGGAGTAATAGCGTGCCGTGAAAACGATGTACTGACCGGTTTCTATAGTTACCCGGTTCGGTGACGTCCTTCGACGTCAAGGTAGACGCTTAAAACTATTTCAGATTGTTTACTTCAAGAAGATGTTTGTACAGTCTCGTTTTGGTTTCGATCTTGGAAATTTGATTTAATGTCGAAAAAGGTCTGTGATTTCTTTTACCAACAAAGAAGTTTCAATTGATACTGACTATTGTAATTTAGTAACCATTCTTAATAGACTACAACATGTGAGCGATTTGGTAGTTTTTTTACCTAAAATTTAAGTGTTTCAGATCATTTATTTTACTGTAAATATTTTACACTGTTTGCTTTATAAAACTAAACTATCAAAATGTTACTCAGGTTCAAACTTTTAAATCCTTTATTATACTTCCGGGTGAGGAGCTGTTTCTAGTATGGTCATATTGTTTGGAACCCTTTGCAAAAATCGGATATGAAATCAGTGGAAAATGTTCAAATTCATAGAATAATTGTGTTTATAATCTATAATTCATATTATGCTAACCAATATAAGCACTCTTTACTATGTCTAACGTACCGACTTTGGAGCAACGTCGCACCGCATAGCCGTATCAATGTTTTTTTAATTTTCTGCACTCAACAGGTGTATGAGCAATATTTTGATGAATTGGTTCGTAAAAATCATAAAATTGATATTTTTAGTGATTCATTTAAGACTTATATTAGATATGTTACACCCATGGCCACTTTACCGTTGACTAATCCAAGTTGATGCAGCCAGAAATTCTGTTTGATAAAAACCAGATATCTGGGTTGTAAATGAGAGTTTAGCGTTGGTACCCTGTGTTGAAGATCGATATACAATGCAACATTACCATGCACTGGTCTATGTACAAGTCTTGTCTGTACGGGACACAAAGTTTGCGTGATGCTATAGCAGTGATCTCATAGAAGTTTGTTTCCTCAATAAACTAATTATCGCGTAGAAGATTTAACGAAAAGAGAAAAGAAGTTGAATCTTTTGTCTCAATTCTTAAGACAGTGTGGTAACTGTAAACTTTCATCTACAACCCTTAGCAGGGTCTGTTTTGTTCTTGTACAAGCAGAGATTTTGACTGTATCAAGTAGGCTAAATTAATCGTAAAAGTAGCCACGCGTGAATATGATGGCTGTTCTTGTTGACTAGCTTTGTTTTCATTTTCTCTATATCCTACGTTTGACTTTAGTATTGTAAATATTTTGTTACCTTTTGTTTGGTGCGGGCTTGTTCATTGTTTATAACCGTTTTTAATGTTTCTGTTGAAACTGTAAATAAGACTTATTCCCGTAGGATAAATAAATAAATACGTAAATAAATAAATAAATAAATAAATAAATATATAATAAATAAATAAAAATATAAATACATGAATGAATAAATAAATAAATAAATAAATAAATAAATAAATAAATAAATAAATAAATAAATAAACAATAAATAAATCAATTAAGGTGTGAAATATCCTAGTGCGAATTGCTATTTTGACCTTTGCTGAAATCTGATGCTAGTCGAAAATTGTAAAATTGTTTGAGAATGCCCTGTATGTATCTAAATGTCATGAAGCGTAAACGTTTAGGAGGCCTATAATGAAAATATTATTGCTTGAGATAGTTTACCCTCCTTGCGTCGAGCAAGTTGTCACCTTCTCTCGGGAACATAGACCCAAGTATTCAGGCAATAATATACAATATTCCCCATTTTATGAAATACGTTGAAAGGTTTTTGTTTTCATTCCTTTCTCTTCTATCTTTATCAGCAACTTGAATATCTTTATCCAAAATATTATTTATAGTAGAGAATTCATAGGTAAAAGATAAAAACAAATACGAATACAAAACACACACACACTCACACACACACACACTATATATATATATATATATATATATATATATATATATATATATAGATATAGATATATATGATTATTTCTTATTGTATCAATTCAGTTTCGTTTCTTGAAATATATGAGATTTATTATAATCCTTTCTCTGAAATTCGATTTCTGTGATTAATATTTTAGTAACTTTTCCATATCTTTTCATCATATATTTTACTTCTTGTCTAAGTTCAATGTCATGTGTCATTTTATCGTTGTCTTCTCATACTAATACATTTCCATATATCTCATTACAATAACAGGACGGCACCAAGCATTGCTTAATGGTAGCTACTTCCCCTAGATTGACAGTTCCAGTAAATATTCCTGAACTTAGCTATGGAGTTTTATTCACCCAATAAATCAAACGCATAACCATTCATAGGCACTGCAAATTCCTTCTGGATACAAAATTAGTTCATCTACTGCATTCATATTCACCAGCACAATTTTGTAAATAATAAGCTGGCAAACCTTGATCCCTAAATGATAGGAGAAGTTGTAGGATTTGTTGGCGTTATTTAAACTCGCTCTAATCAGACAAATCTTGTAGCCTATGTTGAATTTCTTGCAAACTGTTTTGACAAGAAACGACTGACTTCTGTAAGGCCTTTGTTAACCATAGACTGTCAGTATACAAACTAGATCTTTATGGGTTTTCTGGTCAAATTCTACTGTTGTTAAAATCATATTTAAGTAAGCAGCAACAAAGAGTAGTTATTGGCAGTCGATTTTCTGAGTGGGCCCAACTATCATTGGATGTACCCCAGGGATCACTACTTGGTCCAATGTTATTCATGTTTATGTAGACATATTCTAACTATTTCAGGTTGTTTAAAATTTCAAGAAGATGTGAATAGAGTCGCCCTTTGTGTTGATCTTGAAAACTTGATTTTATTTAGAAAAATGTTCTGTGATTTCTTTTGCCAACAAGAGGGTTTTAATTGATTTTGACTATTGGATTTTAGAAACCGTTCTGAACAGTCAACAAAAAGTGAATGGTTTTGGGGTTCCGTTAACCTTACATTTAAGCTTTCTAGATCATATTTCTTTTACTGTAGACAAATATTTTCGGAATTTTGGGTTTTATACAACGAAACTCTCAAAATTTAAGTCAGATTGAAACGTTTAAATCTGTTTATACTTCTCTAGTGAGAAGCCGTCTCGAGTATGTTCCTGTTGCTGGGAACTCTTGGCAAAATCGGATATAAATTCATAAAATATTTGTGTTTATAACTCATATTTGATATCATGCTTACTAATATGAAGCTCTCTATACTATGTTTAATTACCGACTTTGGAGCAACATCGTTCGTATCTTGACATAATGTTAATACACAAGTGTGAAACGGGGCTTTTTCAAACCTTTGCATTGATGCACCTGGCAAACTTTTGCGCACCTTTCCTACATTTAGACCTCCCCGTAGCCGTATCAATGTCTTTAAAATTTCTCCACTCAACAGATGTATGAGTAATTTTAATAAATTGGTTCGTAACAATCATGATATTGATATTTCAGTGATTCATTTAAGACTGACATTAGACATGTTATTGTTATATGCTTACACACATGATTTAATGTCCTAGCGATGTCAGTCTGTCTGTCCATGTGTCTGTCTGTCTGTCTATCTGTCTGTCTATCTCTCTGTCTGTCTGTCAGCCTGTCTGTCCGTCAGTCTGGTTAACTCAGAAACGCCTGAACCGATTCAACTCAGATTTTGTAAATAGGCACAATATGCTAATGGCAAGAACTGGCCAGATTTTTGTTAGTGTGGCTTGCATATAATGAGATTATGAAACATCATTTGTTTTCATATAATGGTTTCCTATGAAGACAGTAACGACAGTGTCGATGTTTATCAAGAAATACTGCACACAATTTCATGAAACTTTTTCTCTGTTAACAATTTCAGAATATTATGATGATACTGTGAGTGTCATATCAACTATTTGCTCATTTGCATATTTAATGACCTTTCGTAATTAGCGATATAATTCTGAAACTCCTACAACAAGTTTGATGACACCTGCAACAAAATATGAATCCGATAGATATATAATTGTACTGGGAAGCATTGGCATTGTCAAGATAATAAATAGCTCATTAGCATATTAAATGAAATTTTGTAATTAGTCTTATAACTTCAAAATAACTGCACCGTATTCGATGAAATCTGCTGCACATACTGATCAAACAGATATCTGTCCGTGTTGAGAAGCATTTAGTAGTGTGAAATGAATTTAGGATTCATTTGCATATTTAATAAACTCCGTAATTATTGATATAACTCTAAAATTATGGCACCAAATATCGTGAGACCTCCTACAAATAGTGATCTGATACATATGCAATTGTCAGGTGAAGCACTGTGCAATGACAAGTCAATAAATAGCTCATTTCATATTTAATGGAGTTTTGTATTTAGTCATATAACTCCGAAATTAGAGCATTAAATTAAATGAAACGTGCTACAGATGTTGATCTGATAGATATCTATTGTCCAATAAGCATTTAACAATGTCAAGTTAATAAACTGTTAATTTGCATATTAAATTAAGTTTTATAATAAGTGATTTAACTGTAAGAGTACTGAGCGAAAGTTGATGGAATCTGCTACATATAATAATCTGACAGATATTTGTTCATTCCGCGAAGCCTACAACTATGTAATGAACCTGTTGTAAACCACCTGAGCGCAGTCAGTTCACATCTGGTATATTTTTTATTTTTTTTCAAAAAGGTGACTCTAGATTTTTGCAAATGGTGAGTGCTACCAGCGTGCAGCGCGCGCTCGGCTGATGCTACTGAATGGTGCCCTAAAGTTTAAATTGATTTTCCTTTATTTTATGTTAATTAAGTTGTTCTAAAACTTAAAGCTGCGACCATGTCAACAAGAATTTTATTCTTATTTTTATTCTTACCTCTATGTATAGACTCATTCATATTAGTGAGCCGCTTGAGGCCTCCGTCGGTGGATAGCTATTAAAAATAATATCAACACAGTTATTCAAACAAATGACTCTTGCAAATTATATTGTATGTCCTGCAGACAGAGTTACTCATAAGCTCACTCGGCGCCACTGGGAAAGCATTGTACATTAGTTATCGAAAATTTTGTTTTTGAATAGTTTTTGCGCCAAGCCGGTTAAATCTGACAATTAATATTGAGAGTAAATAAAGATATTGGTAAAGCCTGGTAAAAGATGTATTGATGAATAATATTCTTAGAACAGAAATAAAGTCGTGGCACTGGGTATTGTTTGATCTCTCTAATTGTCTATACAATGCAACTGAAAAGAAACAACTTTCATAAAGGAAAATGCACCTTTAGAACATCTTCAGATAATCTGAAAACACTGCTATGCAGATAAAGAATCGATAGCTTTTAGTCTTAGAAACATAACAGTACAATGTTTGTATTAAAAACCGAGTCCACCGAAAGCGCCCAATCGTATAGTAGATTAATACATCCGTCATATTTGGGTACACATATCGAATAGAAATGAAGCGGAGAGTATGTAACATCAAACTACATATAGCTAACGTAAAGAGAAGATCCATTGGTCAAGCAGCAGTTGAAAATCTTTACTATATGTATTTACTTTCAAACAAAAGCCTTTAATTTTCAAACTTCAAATAATGACGAGAGATGTTAAATTTTAGTTCATTTAAACATTCTTTCCTTTCTTGAATGATGACAAATAATCCTCTGCACAATGAAAAGGGAGATTGCGATAATACAATTGTACTCACTATACCAATCGTTCTCTTTAAGGGGAACTTAATGTACAAACTCAGGTTTGTTAATTTAAAGTATTACATACCCAGCTGTTGATAGACCCGTGCACTGAAAGGGGCACACATTAAAAAGTGGTGAAAATTGATTCCCTTATGTAATTGGTTTAGAGTAGCTGATCATGTGACTGTCATTTGACAATGATTCCAGATAAAGGGTTATGTCCTGCACCGTGGTCAGAGATACTAATGTTGCCAGGTCTGGCCTAATCCGATGTAGTGGAAGAAGAGTTTGGGTCATACTAGTTCTTGCACACAAGATCAGGCCAGAAAACAACACATGAAAGACCGGGAGACATACAGTTACCAGAGATTTTTCAGTTCTGGCATATGAGAATAATCAAATATTACAATAAAAGGTTGGGTCACCACGCTTGATTTGCTATAAATGTACGATGAAACGTCACAGTTTTTCTCGATAATTACTAAAAATCAATACATAAAACTATTCATTTCAAGTTCATGTAGCGAATGAAATTTTCACATCTTATCGTACAATAAAACAAAAGTAAAACTTTGAAAAGTAAAGACTCCAGTTTAAATGAAAAATGTGTGACTAAATGGAATTATCTATTTTTACCTAATTTGCCATTATTACACTAACTATTTTTAAATTAAAATGTTTATTTGGTTAAATATTTTAACCTACCGGTATTGTCAATCATAGTGGAAAAACTAGAATAAATCTTGTTAATTTGAGATGGAAATGCGTGGACCCATTTTAATAACAACAATTTATTTCATAGCAGAATGGTGTGAATGATCACGCTTCTGTATGGGGAGACTTTGTGTGATTATGATTGACCGACGAACTGTCGTAAAGGGGTATTGTGAGTTGTACACCGATGTAAGGCTTCGCACATCTGAGTTACTCGGGGTTTCATTTCGATCCCACTTGAAAACTTTGTCCTCCACAAATGGTACTGTTCCCACGCGAAACTTTGTGGTATTCCATTTTGATTGAACATTCAACTGTGCAGTAGAGTATTGTCATTGTAAAGTACAAATAATGCTGAACATTACGCCTACGCTTACAATAGACAGGTCAATAATGTGGATGTGTTATCTCTTCTTACTGCCCAGCTTTTCTGTACAAGAAGACTTGAATGCTAACCTTGCGACCTAAATTTATTTCTGTACACCATGGGTGCTTTATTCGGAGTCTGCGTATTAGCGCTCTCTATTAGACGTGTACGATAATGTGTGTAGTTAAGGTAGAATGCGCCAAACAGACTGCTATTCGAACTCTCAGCAGTGGAAGTGCCCTAATCGTTTGGTCAGGCCATGCAGCCTGTAATTTAAGGCGGCATGTAAGTATTGGGTTCAAAATACTGCACTGCTGACTGGTAAACACGTTTACTGATACTTATCTTTCAAGCGGCAGAAGACTACATGATGGTCTCTCTTGTTCGAAGGATGCATATTCCTTTCATTTTGTTCAATATCTGCGTGTGGGAACTTTGCGCAGACGGTAAGTGTTTATGCTGATTGTTATTACCATCTGGTAAGGTCGAAATCGTAGATTTACATATATCAACGTTGTATTTTCCGTTGTCGTGACAGCAGTTATGTATATGCGATTAAACAACAATTACGTATTTGTCTCATATTTGTTTAGTAAATGATTGTTGTTTATCATAACTGTGGTTTCATTAAAGTACTGCTACTTTCAATGTTCCCTTGCCGAATCCAAGAGATACTGACTTTTGTGACAAGATAAGCGTATTGGTAACGAAAGTGAATACTAGATTACAGCCTGTATTTGTCTCCATCTGATGCCCTTCAAAGATTATATATGACATTGATGTTAATGACTTTAGTTTTTTCAACAATACTACTGATATCAAGACTTACCAGCTCAAAGCTACACGTAATTATGTAATTATGATGTTTAGCTGTGTATAAGTTTGTGTAAGTGCATTGTGATTTGCTTTACAAATACCAATTGTGCAGGACGATGATCCCAATATTTATTCTTAACTTTAGTACGGAGGGAGTGGAAATTTGCTTGAGATTGATTTCCATTGGTAAAAGTTTAAGTCTTTCAGTTTCGCCGAGCGTACTGTCTTAATAATCATCACAAAGGAAAATTTGATGCTCCATTTCAAGCTCACGTGTTCACACACGTCAACTGATATCGTAACGATGTCTGTCTATCTGTCTGTCTTTCTGTCTGTCTGCCTAATTGCATATTAAACGCTCTTTATCTTGATTGACTTCTTCAAAGTTAATGAAAGCTGCTATGTACATAGAAGAAATATGATAAAATATTAATGAAAGTTAGCAAGTTACAAAATGGCACATTTAACTAATTTTCCCGATAGGGGATAAAGACTGGAGGGACTCTAAAAATTAGGAAACTTGCCATGTTTATTGATGAGACAATAACGTCATATAATTGAAAGATATTTTGCATTTTCATTTCCGCTCATTATAATTTGTATATCTAATGCGCTGTCACAGTTGGGTATATATAGCTTGAAGGACTTGACCAAAGGCATTTATACTTTTCATAGCAATATGTGATACAGTGACCGCAGTCGAAATAATTTTGTATTTTTATTTCAGCTAAATGCATATTTTTATACTCAATGACCATTGAAATTAATCTGTGGTTAATATTGTTCATGATATTGATCACAACATTTCAAATGAAGTTGAAAAACATGTGGCACAAATTTAAACTCAGAGACAACTGCAATTATATACTAAAACACGTTATCATTTTTAGTTCACATCCGGTCATTCTTTGTGATCTTTCTGATGAAATATGAATCTTTAATCAACTGTTCCTTCTCTTGTGTTCACAGTAATATTGCAAGCCATTGTCACTTAACCACATACTAATGAAATCTGCACAAAATTACTTTGCAGAAGTAATGACGATCTTTCGACTAAGTCCTACCTCGAATAATGAGGATTTTATTGATATAATCTCCTGAACCAATTGGCAAATCAGGGTTTTCCTTGGGTACCACAAGCACATTATACTGTGAAACAAGATCAAGCTACTTCTGTTCATTTTTACAGACAGTATCATTACAGCGTATGTAATTTATACGCGTGTCGGACAAAACATAACGCTGCAAGTTAACAGCTCTTTGTACGGTGACAGAAATGGTATCGAAACCGTCCGTTGGGGAAGGGGACTAGCTGACTCCTTTGTTGCACAGAAATACCGATCAGGAAAAGAGGAGTACATTGACGAGAAAAAATACCGTATCCAGGAAATGCCTGCGCTCACTGTATACGATGCACAGGCTGAAGATTCAGATATCTACGAGTTTCACATGATTGTCTATTTTTCGAAGAAGAAAAGAGTCCAGGCTGGATTCATCGAACTGAAAGTCGACGGTAAGTTCGGGGAAAAGCAGAGAAATATGCGCACAGAATTCCTTTTTACGAAAAAATCATAACGTCACAAACAAAAAAAGTCTTCCACATCGTTGCCCACTTTCACTTTCAAAGAATTGTGAGACGTTGTTGAATGCAAGGTTGGAGTAAACTTATATAATCCAAAGAATTACTTTGGAATGATTAATAGTCACATAATTTGCGTTGTGGGTTCGAGCCCGATTGAAACCATCGTATTTATGTATATTGTACAAATGCCCATGGCGGCGTGTTTAAGCGGCTCACTTAACAGTTGTGTTGTAAGAAGAGCACTTTTGTCATTTTTAACTGCAAATGTCACACTTCACGATTCAACTTTGCTTAGACCATTCAGAGTTTAATGGAAACGCGTCCAAGCAAAGTTCTATGATGACAAGTTATTGCGCGATCAAAAATCAAGGTCATAACCACAGTTACAGACAACTTTCATCTGCTCCCGATTTGCCACTTTCCTTTAAAAGAAATAATAGACCTATGATGAAATATATTGTATCAGTTCTTTTGCTGTAGATTCCTTCGGGGAAATAGAGGAAAAACATTTGCTCAAGTTAAGTAAATTCACGTCAGGTTTCATAAATGTATAGTTTTTTACTACAACCTTCGATAACCCACGTTTCGATCGTGCACAGAGGATCTTCATCAGAGATCAAAAGAGAGTAAAAAACAGTTGAAAATAAAAGAGAAATCATATCCTCTCACTGGCCAATTGACATGCAAAACATACAATATCATCTATGCCATTGTCTGTGCTACATGTAACAAATTGTATGTTTGGGAAACAAAACGTTATCTTCGTATTAGCATCAATGAACACATTTAGAGGATTAGTACACACAAAAATACCTTTGTTGCATATCAATTCCATGAACCCAATCACAATATATACAAATTTTAATTCACTTGTCTGTTTAAAGTCTATTGTAGAAATGATAAAATAAGAAAGCAACTTGAACTTAAAATTATTAATTCACTTGGCATTCTTTCGCCCACCGGATCAACAGAAAAGACCTGCAATTTGCTTTCGATGCTGCCTATCCCGTACTTCTTCCCAGGTGAGGCAACTTCTTTGTTTTTTCCAGCTGAGCTACGCAGTTTTTTTGTTTTGATTTCCACCATTCAGGCAAACTCTTCGTGATGCAGTCCTACCCTCAATCTTCAGTACTGAATAAGTTTTCTTTTTTTAATTAAATTTTAACACTTCATTGCCACATATTTTATTCACTTTTCCACCTTTCAAAATTTTTGTTTAATTTTGTGAGGTCATCAAAAGTTTTACACCATTCCTTTTTAGCCTGATTTTTATAACACCTATTTTATGACTCGTCTTTTGTAACAGTTTTCACATTTTGAATTTCTCTTTTATTTTCAACTGTATTTTCCTCTTTTTAGATCACTGATGAAGATCCTCTGTGCAGGATCGAAACGTTGGCCATCGAAGTTTTGAGTGATGGAACTATATATTTGGGAAACCGTATTGTCGTATTCTTAAAAGGCGTATTCTTATAATTGTAATTAAAACTTCGAGGGTAATCTATTCTGACACAAAGCGATTTTGTCAGCTTCAAATAAGTTTACCGGTCTCGATACTCACAAAACTTAAGGCCGGTGTCTTCTACCAATGAATAAAGAGATATTTCATAATAGCACAATGTTAACTGCAGCTTCGTTGGCTACCTAGATGCACTGGGCTAGGCAGAGGTCAGGGCCCCTTCTTGAACGAAAATATGTTTTATTTTTACTATCTCGTCGAAATCACTCTTTAGAGGTTCTTTGGCCAATAAGCAAGGCTATAGTTACTGCGAACGAAACAGGATTATACCCCTCATAGCGCGCCAATAAGCAGTTTCCAGCAAAAAAGTTGCATCATAGAAATGCATTTTTTCACTAAAATAAAATAAGTAGCATCATCATAATTTTAGTGTGAGCATAACAAGTTTCTTAGTAGTGCTCGCAACAATTCCCGTTATACGATGTAGCGAACGTCAGAAATGAAGGCCGAGTGTTGAAATTTTGTACAAAATGCTCCTATACTCTCACCAACAGTTTCGTAAACATTTTTTTATAGAGTCTTTCACTTTTGTTTGCTAAAGCAATGGATTACAAAAAAGACAAATAGGTAACCAGCATTCTCAAATTTCCCAGAATCTCTTTCAAAGTGCTAGATAAATAGTTATTTGTCTAGATACCGTGTGATGTCTCAAATTGACCAAAAGTTATCTAGCATTGATACTGACAACACTACCGCCCTTATCCATCAGCAAACAATGAAGTGTAACAAGGCGAGCAGCGACCAGTTGTTGTGAGTGTGACTTACGTCTAGAGATTGGGCCCGGCACAAGTCAGGCCATTGCAAGAACTAAGACATATTGTTGATCCCATACATATTTTGTCTCCGGAGGACTAAAATTCTAGTAGTTACTAACAACAAAACTACATCATCCTACCATTTCCCTATTGGCTTACATGTAGGGATAGAAGTCACACAATATATATGCATACATTTTTCTATGCCGATTATTGAATTACAGGCGCCATAGGCTCAGTACAAACAAATCAAGTTTATTTACTACATGCCTCTGTGTGAGTTCAAATCAGTGCATTGATTTGAATAGGAATATCCGGGATGTTAGCGGGCAGGTGAACGATTTATTACATGCCTTGATGTGAGTGCAAATCACCGCATTGATTTGAATAGAAACATCTGGGGAGTTAGCGACCGGTGACCGATGAACTGACCGATTTCCATGGTTACCCGGTCCTGTGAAGCCCTTTGACGTTTTCGACGTCAAAATAGACGCTGAGCGCTAGATGTAAAATATCCATGCGCGCACTGCTTTTTTTACTTTCGTTAAAATCTGCTTGATACTGATCGACAAAGGTAAAATTGTTTGAAAAAGCCCTGCATTTAACTAAATGTCATGTAGCATTAAATGTGAAAGGGCATGTAATAAAAATAGTATTGCCTGAATACGTGGGTTTATGTGCCCTCGCAGCAGCAGACAATTTGCCATCCTGGCGTCGGGCAAATTGTCACCTGCTCTCGGGCACATAAACCCATGTATTCAGGCAATTCTATATAGTACTGACGGGTTTCCCTTGTTAGGGACAGGTCAGTTTCTTCGGCCTGGGGGGCTGGTGGATTCATGGGGGGAGCCGTTTTGTTTTTGACTTTGGTGATAGGGGGTCACCATGTTTTTGAAATGCCCAATAGGGGGGGGGGGGCAGTGTGTTTTTAATTTCGACAGGGCTAATACTTGCATGAAATGCATTTGCCAGCCACAAATGTCCCCATTCAGTTGTACTTTTCGGCGTGCCCTTCAGGCGCGTAACTTTAATGATAATAAGACATATTTTTAGAGCCAAATAAAATTTTAATATATCAAACATATATATATCTGAGATATCTGTATGTTTAAATTTTTTCGGCGCGCCCTTTGGGCGCATTTCTTTAAAATATCAAACATATTTTTCAACATGCCTTTCAGCTGCATGACTTTAATGTATCAAATATATATATCAGAGATACCTGGATGTTAAATATTTTTCAGCGCGCCCTCTTGGCGCAGTAAATTAATATATATACCGATATATGTCAGAAATATCTGGATGTCTGTAAATTGAAAGTCTGTTTTGCAAAGTGTACTAATCATTATGAAATCTGCAGTTCATATGAAAAGCATGACAAGTTCGTGATACTTTTCTGTTTCCTCTATGAGAATTCAGTATTCGAAAGCAACATGCGCTAATATTTCACGATCAAATTTTTCTTACAACAGTTCTGGACATCTGGTTGTGCATAAAGTTGAAATACGTACAGCTCATGCAAAATACTGCATTCAAACCTTAGAATTGACTCTGTCAAATTCCTATCTTACAACTGACATGACAACTTAATTTCATTAAAACACAGAATGACTAAATGTTCAAAATATACCCCAAAATTATATATATATATATATATATATATATATATATATATATATATATATATATATATATATATATATATATATATATCTGTGTGTGTGTGTGTGAGTGTGTGTGTGTGTGTGTGTGTTCAATTTATACTCCACTTTTTGTTTTAACCTTTGTTTCGCACAGGGGGTCACCCTGTTATCGAAAGTTGGAATAGAGGGTCAACCACTTTTTGACATCGGAAAAATAGTCCATCGCTCCCCCGCCCCCGGCCGAAGAAACTGTCCAGTCCCTTACCCGATCCAGTCCCTTCGACGTTTTCGACGTCAAAGTAGACTCTGTATGCTAGATGTAAAATATCCATGCACGTACTACTATTTGACTGTTGTTAAAATCTGTTTGATGCTTGTCGATAACGGTAAAATTGTTTGAAAATCCCCTGCATGTAACTGAATATCATATGGCATTAACTGTGAAGATACATGGGTTTATGTGCCCTCGCAGTAGGAGACCTTTGCCCTCCACCCATGTATTAAGGCAATAATATATAATATTGCTTAGCAATAATAGTGTTATATTATCAATTTAATACAGTTTTCGATCGGATATATTTATTATCGTGGAAATATGTCCATATTTTCTTGTCAACAATTGTTCAGTTCAATTTAAACATATTTATATATATAAGAAGACGATGTTTTCATTCAATGATCGTATGTATCAGTAAAAAGCAAACATTTTCCCAGGGTATCACTATGGTAAAGAATGTTGGCAATTGTTATTCTCAAATATTAGTAAAGTTGGCTAAATTTGCATCTCTTACATCTTCACAGTCGTCCCCTTAGCCAATCGGCTCTTCTACCCATGACTGTTATCAATCCTACTTCCCAGCCAATCAGCCACGTTTGCACATGACAATACATAATCAAGCCTTTGTCTCATCGCTCCCATTCATTCATTCATTCATTCATTCATCCGCTGAGTTCATGCCATACCAGCTCAGCCTATTACTCTCCGTCTGGATATGCTTACGATCCCATCCGTCGAACAACTATGCCAGCCAAAGGACGTCCGAAGACAGCCAAAAAATCTCAGCGTCCGAATGCTCACCCAGCTTCCAGACCCCATGCGCAGCCTACACAAGGCCGGCCACTCGCTCCCTGTCTCGCTCCACTGCAAGTGCAGCGTTGGATACTATAACTGCGAATACGGAACACGTCCATGGTACTACACGTATTACTCACAATCCTGCTAATCGGCCTCAGGCAAATGACGGTCCTGGCATTAAAACCGAGTTCGGACCCAGGTCTCCTTCAAGAGTTCCATTGTCTGCAATGGTTCCTTCGGCCAGCATTTCGGCGGGCAGTGTCCCAAGCCAACAGTACCACCAAGAAGATAGTTATGTAACAACTTCCATGTTTACGCAGCTGCAAGACTCGGTCAACAGGATATCCAATATCCTGCAATGGCAACTTCGACCAGCGGCCACTGAGTCACCTATGAACCCTCTGACATCACTTCTCGAAGTTCCACTCCAGAACGGAAACAACACAATCCAAGATGGCGGCGTCCAATGTTCTAACAACGTCGATGTCATCCCCTCCACATCGTTGTCCAACAACTTGCTATGGACCCGCAGAACGCCTTCAGAAAGCCTACCACATATCGAAGTGGTGTCTCCAGCGATTTGCCGCGATATCCTGGCATGTAAGGATGTGAATCTTGCCTGTTTACTCATCCCCGGCTATGGTTCAAGCGACAGCCAACGTCACATCGTCATCGGCGACGAAGCCCTATCACTGAAACCGCTATACGATTCGTGAGTAGCCCGCTCGCTTACCCTCCAGGAATTCATCCTAGCCTTCTCCATCTATAAAAACGTTATGTGCGAGGCTTTCCTGAACCGACGCGGAGAGTTAGATGCGTATCCACGTCAAATCGTGGGCATGTCCAGCTGTTTCAGTGGCCTAGCATTTTACGAGTACCACCGGCGTTTTTCTGCGAGGGCGGCAGCTTTACTTCTCAATCACAATATCAAAGTCGATTGGGCCCATCGTGATAACGACCTCTTCTGCTCTATTTTTTCTGGTCTATGGGCGGTATTGTGTAACCTCTGCAGCAGCGTTTCCCATGCTACAGAAATCTGCCCTCAGCTGGCCCCAGGCAGTAAGAAACCGGTTTCTTCAGCAGCGACCACTCGATCATCGTCACAAGACAGAAAAGGACAACTTCGTGTATTCCATCAAGGTAGAGAAATATGCAATAATTTAAATGCCTCCAGCGGCTGCACCAAGGCAAACTGTACATATGCGCACTACTGCTCTCAATGTTTCTCAGATAAACACAGTAAAGCCCAAGGAAAATGCCCTAGCAAAAACCCCACAATGAAATGACTACCATCGAGGGCCTCTACTCCAATTAATATCGCAAGTCTGGTTGAACATTTAGCCCCTCATCCGGATCGGAACTTTGTCAACATTCTAATTTCAGGCTTGCAAGATGGCTTCCACACAGGTGTCCGCAATGCACTCTCGTCAACTTTCATCGGCTGTAACTTACTTTCAGCCCGCTCTCAGCCACAAACTGTCTCAGAACTAATAGATTCCGAAGTAAGCAAAGGGTATTTACTCGGCCCGTTTGAGCAGCCACCCTTTGCTAACTTCTGCCGTAGTCCTATCGGTCTCACCGAAAAGAAATATTTTTCGAAAAAACATCTCATCGTTGATCTATCCTCGCCGCGTAACGACCCAGTCACTTCAAGCATTAATGAACTCATTGACAAGGAAGAATTCAGTCTATCTTACGTTAAACTCGATGACGCCATTGCCTCTATTTTCAGACTTGGAAAGGGTTCTTGGCTCTGCAAAACGGACATTGTTGATGCCTTCAAGTTGATCCCTATCCATCCATCGCTATGGCATCTATACGGTATCCAGTGGCAAGGCCGTTTTTACTTCTTTGTACGTCTCCCCTTCGGCTCTCGTTATAGCCCAAAGATTTTCGACCAACTTTCAACCGCCATTTCTTGGATAGCAGAGAAGGTATACGATATTGACACCATTTTCCACCTCCTTGACGATTTCCTCACCTTCAACCCTCCATCCTTTGATGCCAACCGAACAATGGCCCTTCTGACCTTTGTATTCCGTCGTCTCGCTATCCCGATTGCACCGCACAAAACCATCGGGCCCACCAACTGCCTTGAATACCTCGGCATTGAATTAGACACCATAAAGATGCAAGCCCGCCTGCCACAAGAGAAACTCGACAGTATACTCGGTCTCGTCGCTTCTTTCCTAAATTGCAAATTCTGCACGAAAACGCAACTACTCAGTCTACTCGGTCACCTCATATTTGTGTGTTGCGTCGTGGTTCCAGGAAGAACTTTCATTTCTAGACTCATTGAATTGTCTAAGGCCCCACAAAAACTAGACTATCACATCACCATTTCATCAGAAAGCAGGCTCGATCTTACAATGTGGCACCGATTTCTCGCGAGCTGCAACGGCATTTCCATGTTCCTCGACACAAGTACAACAGCAACATCAGACATGGAACTTTATATAGATGCCAGTGGCATTGGTCACGGCAGCTACTTCATCGGCCACTGGTTCCAAGAACGATGGGACAGCAACTTGCGCTTAGACTCCGACCCTGCACTTTCTATAGCCTTCCAAGAACTGTATCCTATTGTCATTGCCGCTCTCCTGTGGGGCCATCTCTGGGCGCGCAAACGCATACTGTTCCACTGTGACAATTCAGCTACCGTCCATATCAGCAACAAAGGACGCTCCAAGTCACCCATCATCATGAAATTAATGAGGTGCCGATCGTTCTTCTGGCAGCCACACATCATTTCATGTTTCATGCCGAACACATCCCTTCGGAAGTTGAACACTATTGCTGACTCTCTGTCTCTTTTTCAGATGCAGCGCTTTCGGGACGAGGCACCACACGCGGATCCAGCCCCCTACCAAGTGCCCTCAGAAGTAATGTTCCACTGAACGAAGCTGTGGCAATCTTCCAACAAGCTTCCCTAAGCAAGAGGACAATCAGTTCCTATTCATCGGGGTTCACGCATGGAAAACTTTCTGCTCGTTGTCAGACGTTCCAGTGAGTTAAACGTCTCTACCTGATGTGTCTGAAGAGCTATTAGTCTATTTTGTTTCCAAATGTGCCACCTTCCTTCACCTGAAATTGTCCACTATCAAACTGTATCTAGCGGGAATACGCTCCTATTACATTATGAATGGCCATCGCAATCCCCTCGTGTCAGAATACAGCCATCCTTACCCACGCCTCAAGAATGTTTTCAAGGGATCCATAGTGTACAAGGCTCAAGCACAAGACCACGCCTTCCCATTACAGCCGACATTCTCCGGCGCATGTGCAACATCCTCAACGAAGGAGTATTCGGCCCATACGTAGACCTTCTATTGCAATCAGCATTCCTCCTTGCCTTCTTTGGGTTTCTATGCTGTAGCGAGTTCACATCCACTACCCATAAGTTTGACCCTCAGCGTAACTTCTGCTTCGGGGACATTACCACCACTGCATCCAACGGACGAGTCTCCTGTCTGTCAGTACGACTGAAGCCATCAAAAACTGACCAGTTTCGCCGTGGCTTCAACCTGCACCTCTTCCCCATGGGTACCGCAATCTGTCCTGTTTCCGCACTACTCCGTTTCATGTCTGTCCATCAAGCTATGTGTCCAAGTGCATCCGAACCCTTTTTCCTCCTGCCAGAAAGAACACCTTTAGACCGCAACACGTTCACAACATTTCTGCGGACTGTTTTATCACGTATCGGCCTTCGACCGGATTTCTTCACTGGCCATTTCTTCCGCATTGGAGCAACCACTTCAGCCGCAGCATAACAAATTCCAGACCATCTGATCCAGACATTGGGCAGATGGTCCAGCAACTGCTATCGACTTTACATAAGAACATCAGAAACTTCCTTGCATCATGCTTTTCAATGGCTAGCCTCCTCATTCTCATGGCGCCACCCTGTTTAATTCTGGACTCACTGGGTGCACACTCAAACATTTTTAAAGGCTGCCTATTCTTCATTGGAAGTCAGCCTCATTCCATTGCATTATGACTCACACGTTACATGTCTCGTCGTGTTTCACGTCTGTGTTCTGTCACCTAACGTTCCCACATATTGTTTCCACCTGGGCTCGCACAGTTTACCTGTCCCCCAGGAACCCCTTCCCCAAGCCGTATCATCACCACGGTGATCCCTTGGGCGCGAGAACCTTGTCTTCATTCAATGTTTCCACCCGGGCTCGTACAGTTTAC
>LD345398.1:50462-70690 GCA_001465055.1 Ptychodera flava | reverse complement strand
ATGACAAACCCTGGTTTGGTAAAAATATCAGACATAAACTGAAAGCTAAGCATTTGGCTCACAAATCGGGTGACCAGCAAAGTTATAAGCAAGCTAAGTATGATGTCCATGAATGTAACAAAAATCAACCGTAAATGTAATGAAAACACCAACCACATTTGTAATAAATGGTAACCACAAATGTAATAAAAAATCACCCATAAAAGTAATACTTGTCAACCATAAATTTAATAGATCTATTTTGTTGTTGCAATTGAAGAATTAGCCCTTAAATATTTATCTATGTCATAAAGGAAAGCAACTCCACACATTGTTCATGTCTTAGCTTTTTGCATTTATTTTGTTTTGTGTATTTTGAAAGTGTATTTTGAAATTGTATATACACCTTCCATCGAGAACACGCATGCGCTAGAAAGGCCGTTCTGCATGCCAATTCCGTAACATGGGCGGTTTCCAGGGACCCCATCCGCTGTTGCTGTATCTGCGCGTATACTGTTGAACGTTTTCAAGAGTCTCATCGGGCGAATGCCAGAACATGTCTCACGCGTGCTCTGTACGTACGTGGGCAGTGCACAAAACACTTCATATATTCTCTTTTCTCCGCCACTATTAAAGTTCATTTCTAAATTTATTTTAATTATGTTGTAATTAATCTTGAATTTTACTTCATAAGTTTTATCCATGGCGTCCGAGATAGCATTCAATACTTGTGCTAGAAATCGGAAGAACAATTATTGACATAGCACGAAAACGTGCTTTGCTACTGGCGACATTTTTATTATTTCAAAGGTAAATTTAAGACTAATTCAAAATAATATATATTATTCCATTGCTAAGCATTGTAACGAAATTCCAATGAAGATAAAACCTGTACAATCAAGAAATTTAATAAAACTTTACTTATTTTTTTTCTTTTGAACGCAGACCAGTGAAATCTCTGCATTTTGGGGTTTTTATGTTATGTCACTTCGCTGTTGAAATTTAAAATGTACTCATTGAAAAGATGGCAAACTATGATTACTTTGATTTCATGATTTGTTTGAATTTAGGGCAAGGGACTTGATTAGTTCCACTAGAACTACTTCCCTGGTCAGAAATGTTGACACATTTTTTCTGGTGAGATAAATCATTAGCATCAAGACTCTGACTATTTGATGTCCCAGTCTGGAATGTAAGATGTATAATAATAAGGTTATCACGATAATACCGCAAAGGATACACTCGGACATTGACTACGGGCATCGCCGTCCGCTTCGCGTCGGGCGATACGCTGAACCATTGTCCACGTGCATCCCTTGCGGTATTTTCGTAATCACCTCATAATGTGCCTATTGGATTTTTCTATACAATGCAGATGTTTATAGTTTTATTCTAGCATTATTCTACTATATATACACAATAAAACTAAAATGGAAGAACGTACACTTTGTGTAGCATTTATGGTCGATCAATGTTTAAGGAAAGGAAACTTCAAGAAATTCCAAATTTTGCTCTAAAATCATTCAGGCCAATATTTTACTAGAATTTGAAACAAAATAAATACCTGCAGACCAGCTTTATATACCTAAACATTAAACGTGTGTATCACTGTGATTTGGTTTATGATATGTATAATGTGGATGTGAGATAGTCTACTTTTCTTCTTATACTGCTCAGACTTGTTGCAATGTTTATTTAGTTTATCAATAACAAATAGAGTTACAATTCATTTATTTCAAATTAATTTCGGTCCAGAGTAAATTGCTGTTGTTTGAGTATAGCAACGCTCTTTCATGTACATGCTACTCTGCAAACTGAATACTAGCCATTTCGACATTCTTTAGAGATTCCAAAAGTGAAATTAATACTGATATAGGGTAAAGTAAAAGCTATAACTTCTGACCCTGTTCCATTTTATGAGTATATGCTTGAAACTTCACTATATCTAAAACTGTCATACAAGAGATGAAGCCGAGGTGTTTCACATATTTTTTTCCCTTTGACCGTTTATCTTTACGGAAAGGAGTCCTAGGATTTTGGGTTTACTGGGGTGTGAACACAATCTTTCATCAAATCATTAATAAAGCTACACAGTAAAGTTTGTAAATGCATGGTTTAATCAATGCTTCTTGGCACATAGTTTGTTCATTGAAATTATGCATGATCCCATAACTTCTGCCGACGAAAGAATGTGTAACATCATCACCAACATGATAACAACGTGCAGAGCGTTATGGTTTATTCGCTCAGGAATCTCAATCTCTACATTACCCGACCAATCCCCGATTTGTTGCTTTACGGTGTTAGAAGTAGTCGACAAGGTGATGTCAAATTATCTTGTAAGTTCTACACTTTCGATGCCTTTGGGTAAAGATAATACACCCCAATTCTAAACATTTTTAAAATACGCGCAAAAAGTTAGTACAATGGCCACTTGTTTAGATCGTGAGTGACTTCCAAATAATAAAAGCTTGCCTTGTGCCTATATATAGTGATGACAATACCGCTGTTGTCCATTAGGGAACTAGCACAATGGACTGCTGGGGGTTGAAGGGAACGGTGTCATGTACAGGTCAGGGCCGTTGCAAGAACTGGGACACACTTTTAATATTTGTTTCACCCTCTGACAATATTTTCTCTGCAGATGTCATTTGACCAATTAGCTAGAGAGTAGTTGCTAACAAAAACTTATGTAAAAGTACACATCCAGATCGGCTAATATCTTGTGGGAGAAGTCTCGTTTGGAACAGGCATTTTACTCCGCCAATGATGTAAGTGGAGGCATCATAGTTTCAATGCTTTTATGAATTGCTCGACAAAAATGGTATTATGCCATGAGTCAAAAATTAAAAGTATGGGCAAAGTGGTCTTTTGAGACAGCTGTATTGATTTATGTGCAAGAGTGATTATATCTTCTTTTTAGCAATTGTGAATTGCAATTTGAAGCTTTTCGCTGCTATAATTCGGTAAATCATTGATGGGACTTGAACTCACAACGTACGGTATGCAAGTCACCTACCGCAGACATCACTGTCAAAACCGCTCGGCTAAATCTTAACTCTTAAAATGAGTGAATCAATAGCCGAACTAAAGTAAAACAAGTTTTATAACACGCTGTAGAGTTCATGAAGCACCCGCACACACTTTCGCTATCACACATGGTGCTCACAAGCTTTATCAATGCAATGAATACATAGCTGAACCGGCCTAAAGACAGCCTCGGGGACAATTCTGTCCACCAGCAGAGCTAAAACCCAGCGTAGAAAATTCGTTAGCCGGTAACCGCCATCACATTCAAACCCTCTCTGCTAAATCCCAATCCTTAAAAGGAGCGGTTCAATGACCGAGCTATAGTTGTTACAATATACTTAACAAAATTGTGTTGTCTACCGCCATAAATTAGTGAAAGAAAACGTTTTCCATAAACATCTCTTTGGTAGAGAATGGTGGTCATTTTGTTATGTAGGTCATTTCCCCCACACTCATCATGACCTGAGTTCAATAAGTCTAGAACATTCTCAAGGTCACTGACCTTAATGACCTCACAACCTTGAATTCAATTAGTCATGTTTGGAATGTTCTAGAAATTTAATTAGTTGTGTAAGAGAGATAATTTTAGAACAGTAATTAGCATGTCAATAAAAGTTCTAGATTGTTCTTATATGCCTTTATGTAAGCACATGGGTATAAAAGGGACGTGCACAGCTTCCAGTCAGACTTTTGGGATCGTGTCTCTTGTGTGTTACTATAAGTGTTTCGAAACTCCAGCAGCAAGTCATTCTCAAGACTTTTCAAGACCTTCACTTCCAACGCTGGATTTACACTGTGGACTTTGTGCAACTTCAAGCCTGCAAGCCAAAGGACTGTTCATTCATCCGACAGACTGTTACAACTCTGAGACTAGAGCTTTGCCGTCCCAGCTGAGATAAGTAGTCTGTACACTTTTAAAGCTTGTATTCTATCCCTGATTTAGCAATTAGTTTTTATTTTCGTAATAAATTTTGTTTAAACGGAAACTGCTGAGTGCACCCTTTTGTTCGTTTTTCTCTGCACGTAACAAATTTGGGGCTCGTCCGGGATACGAATATTTTGAGCCGTTTGATGACATTTTGCCTGCCTTTTCAAAACTACTGAATACTGTGAACTCAGCGAAATTCAACCATGGCGGAATTCAAGCCAGACAAATTTATGGATGACCTTGATCAGGACACATTTAATTCCCTCGGAACAGACAACCTCATAGCACTGGCAAATTTCCTTAAAGTAGATGTCAAAAGATCTATGCGCAAGCGAGAAATACAGTTCAAGATTGCAAAACATTTAGTTAATTCTGGCCATTTTGAGGAGTCTGTCTTAAAAGATTATGAGCCTGAGTCTTCCTTCGAACTCAAAAAATTAGAATTAGAAATACAGGCAGATTTGGAGCTTAAGAAATTGGAATTAGAAAAGGAAAAATTACAAATAGAAAAAGAGAGACAGGCATTAGAAAAAGAAAAAATACAAATGCAGTAAGAAATGAAAGACAGACAGAAAGAAAAAGAAAGGCAGGATAAGATTATTAATGGAAGAAAGACAGAGAGAAAAAGAATTGCGATTAGAAGAACAGCGATTACAGGTAGAAATAAAACGTTTAGAGCTTTGACAGTCAGGAAAATTCTTCCCTCCAGACAATTTTGACATCACTAAGCATTTCAGGTTAGTTCCCCCTTTCCAAGAAAAGGATGTTGATAAATATTTCCTTCATTTTGAGAAAATTGCTCAGAGTCTGAATTGGCCTAAGGAGTCCTGGTCTATGCTTTTGCAGAGTGCTTTGGTGGGTAAAGCCAGAGAAATTTACATTCAGTTGTCAGTAGAGCAGGCATCAAATTATGATTCTGTGAAGGAATTAATTCTCAAGGGCTATGAATCGGTGCCTGAAGCTTACCGTCAGAAATTTAGGGATTGTGAGAAGGTGAAGGATCAAAACTATGTTGAATTTGCTCGAACAAAAGAACAACTGTTTGATCGTTGATGTTCTTTGGAAAAGGTCAGTCAGAATTATGACAAATTACGACAGCTTGTTTTGATTGAGGAATTTAAGAGGTGCATTCGGAGTGACATCAAGACGTTTATCAATGAACAAAAGGCAGATACATTGGAGGTTGCTGCACGTTTGGCCGATGATTATTCATTTACCCACAAATCTTCATTTCTAAGCAAACCATCCCAGTCCTTTTCGTACAGAAACAATGCAGGTAAATTTAATGTCAGATTGTTTCAAATTGAAAAGAAAACGTAAAGGTCAAAATGGTCAAAGTGGATCTAAGCCCACTGGCTTTATTTCTTCATCAACTCAATTAGAGTCTAATAATGTATGCAACACATTTTCTGAGGTTAAACCCCTCTTATCCCCAATTAATGAGGTCAAGGTCAATTCTTCTCAAGATAGCAATATGGGTATTTTAAAACCATTTATTAATGATGGTTTTATATCACTTTCTAGTGATTTCTCTTCCGCTACCCCTGTCAAAATTTTAAGAGATACCGGGGCTTCCCAGTCTCTTTTGTTGGCAGATTCCCTGCCGTTTTCTGAAAAGTCATTTTCAGGTTCTAAAGTTCTTATTAAGGGGGTAGATTGCAATGACTTTATTCCTGTTCCTCTCCATAATGTCTATTTGTCTTCGGACTTTGTTTTTGGACCTGTGACTTTAGGTATTAGGCCTTTTTTGCCTTTTGAAGGGCTTCACCTTCTTCTTGGAAACGACCTTGCTGGGGACAAGGTCATTACTAATCCACTTGAGAATCAAAATACTCTCAAAAATGATGTCACAGATGTTGACTTAAATGACACCTTTCTCAGTCACGTGTTTGCACGGATCATTCTGTTATCCCTCGTGAATTTGAAACTTCCAGTAAAACTTCTGCTGACCAAAGTCAGACATTTTCTAGATCAAATCTCATTGCAGAACAACACAAAGACCCAGATATTTTGTCTTTGTTTGACAGGGTAGATGATGAAGGTAAAACTTCAGATAGCTCTGTTTCCTATTATACAAAATCTGGTATTCTCATGCGTAAATGGAGACCTCCAGACGTTTTGGTCGATAACGATTGGGCTATAAAACATCAAATTGTGGTTCCAAAGCCCTACCGTGCTGAAATATTGCGCCTGGCCCGTGAAACCCCCTGGGCTGGTCACTTAGGATTCAGGAAAACTTATCATAAAATTTTCAGTCACTTTTATTGGCCTAATCTCAGGCAGGATGTAGCACATTTCTGTAAAACTTGTCACACATGTCAAATGGTAGGAAAGCCAAATCAGACCATTCCAAAGGCCCCTTTACAGCCAATTCCTGCATTTCAAGAACCCTTTAGTAGGATACTAATAGACTGTGTTTGGCCCCTACCAAAAACAAGATCAGGAAATGAGTACATGTTGACAATTATGTGTACATAAACTCGGTTCCCAGAAGCCATACCACTGAGAAACATAAAGACAAAGACTATAGTGAGAGCTTTAGTCAAATTTTTCACTTTATTTGGCCTCCCTAAATGTGTCCAGTCCGATCAAGGCTTCAACTTTATGTCTGGTATTTTTCAACAAGTAATGGGTCAGCTAGGCATTGAACAGTATAGGTCATCCGCCTATCATCCAGAAAGTCAGGGTGCTCTTGAGCGATTTCATCAAATTTTGAAAAACATGATTAGGACCTACTGTTTTGACACAGAGAAGCAGTGGGATGAAGGAATTCATTTTCTGCTCTTTGCTGTGAGAGAGTCAATTCAAGAGTCTCTTAGTTTAAGCCAATTTGAGCGTGCATTTGGACATACAGTCGGTGGCCCACTTAAGCTTGTTAAAGAGAAATTCCTATCAGACGATGATGATTGTCTGAATATTTTGCAATATGTGTCAGATTTTCGTACAAAACTCTCTAAAGCATGTGAATTAGCCAGAGAAAATCTTGAGTCATCTCATCAGTCAATGAAAACCAAATACGATAAAAAACACCTCAAAAGGGAAGTTTGAACCAGGTCAAAAAATTCTTGTTCTACTTCCAATTCCTGGCAAACCACTCCATGCTCGTTACTTTGGGCCATACCTAATTGATAAGAAATTAAGTGATTTAAATTACATCATAATAACACCTGACAGGCGAAAACAAAAACAGCTATGTCACATAAATATGCTTAAGCCATATTTGGATAGGGATAATCCTACTATAACTCAGCCTGTCAGTACCGTCGGTTCTGGCCATTATGAAGATAGTGATACTGAAACTGACTTGAGTGAAAATACTCTAAACTCAAAGCTGGGCTCGGTCAAGCTTCAGAACTCAGAAATCCTGGAGAAGCTGGAGTCTACAAAGTTGGTACACCTCAAGTCAGAACAACAACAACAGGTGAAAGAACTGCTCCATGAATATAAACACCTGTTTCAAGATGTTCCAACGAGGACAAACGTCATCTATCATGACGTTGATGTTGGGGACAGTAAGCCTGTAAAACAGCATCCATACAGACTGAATCCAACAAAAGCGAAATATCTCCAGGAAGAAGTCAAATACTTGCTGGACAATGACTTTATTGAACCCAGTAAAAGTAACTGGAGTTCGCCGTGCATACTTGTTCCCAAATCAGATCATAGTTATCGTATGTGCACATACTTTAGGAAGGTCAACACTTTAACAAAGACAGACACTTTCTGAAGAGATTTTGGCAAGTACCTCTGACGGATCGTGCTCGCCTTTGTTACACCAGACGGATTGTTCCAGTACAAGGTGATGCCATTCGGAATGAAAAACTCTCCGGCAACGTTCCAATGGATGATCAATGACGTCATATCCGGGCTAGACGGATGTGCAGCTTACGTTGACGACGTCGTCCTGTATAGTGACACCTGGGAGGAACACATCATGCTCATGCGGAAGTTCTTTGAGAGACTGAGTAAAGCAATGTTGACTGTCAACCTTGCCAAATCTGAGTTTGGTTGGGCGAGGGTGACTTACCTCGGTCATACTGTAGGACAGGGTGAGGTAAAACCTGTTGATGCCAAAATCAGTGTCATTTCAAGTTTTCCCATGCCAAATTGCAAACGACAACTGATGCGCTTTCTCGGTATGGCTGGTCACTACAGAAAATTCTGAAAAAGAGTGTTTATCTTTGATATTAGCTTTACAGCATTTTGAAGTTTATGTTACTTCTTAAAATCAAACAATAGTGGTTTATATTGATCACAACCCTCTTGTTTTTTCTGCAGAAATTTAAAGGCAAAAATCAGAGATTGCTAAGATTGAGTTTAATGTTACAGGAGTTTAATCTTGACATTAGACATATCAAAGACAGAGACAATTTAATTGCAGACTGTCTCTCTCGTATTTAGAGCTTATCGTTGTTCACACTTTTAAGATTACATTTGTAAAAGAAAGATTTTTCTTTGAAAAATTTTCTTTTTTGAAGAGGGGGTGTGTTATGTAGGTCATTTTCCCCTACACTCATCATGACCTGAGTTCAATTAGTCTAGAACATTCTCAAGGTCACTGCCCTTAATGACCTCACAACCTTGAATTCAATTAGTCATGTTTGGAATGTTTTAGAAAGTTAATTAGTTGTGTAAGAGAGATAATTTTAGAACAGTAATTAGCATGTCAATAAAAGTTCTAGATCGTTCTTATATGCCTTTATGTAAGCACATGGGTATAAAAGGGACGTGCACAGCTTCCAGTCAGACTTTTGGGATCGTGTCTCTTGTGTGTTACTATAAGTGTTTCGAAACTCCAGCAGCAAGTTATTCTCAAGACTTTTCAAGACCTTCACTGCCAACGCTGGATTTACACTGTGGACTTTGTGCAACTTCAAGCCTGCAAGCCAAAGAACTGTTCATTCATCCGACAGACTGTTACAACTCTGAGACTAGAGCTTTGCCATCCCAGCTGAGATAAGTAGTCTGTACACTTTTAAATCTTGTACTCTATCCCTAACTTAGCAATTGGTTTTTATTTTCTTAATAAATTTTGTTTAAACGGAAACTGCTGAGTTCACCCTTTTGTTTGTTTTTCTCTGCACGTAACAATTTTAATTTTCCAATATCAGTCAATTTTAGTTACACTGCATCCCCCGACTCATTGTTTCCACTTCACTCCTACGTCCCAATTAGAATTAAATTTTATCATAAAATAAATAGGTTAATTACATTTTTTGACGAATGCCAGAGTGGTTTACTTCAAAGGTGTAATTTTTCATGTTTTTGTTTTCTTCAATCAGGCGTCTGGAATCTAAAATGCTTTTGGTGCTTCCGAAAGACAACAACATGCACAGCGTCATGCTCTGCAAGACATATTTTTGAGACGTTTGATATAAAATTGTCCTTTTTGTTCTATGTGATCACGGGATCGATATTAAATTATGTCACTCTATAAAGTTGTCAAATGTCACAATTTAGCGCTGACCACACTAAGTTCTGCAGCAATATTTGCCAACATCGCCTTTAGCGCATGGCTCTCTGACTATTTATTATGGCTGTAGCCATAGTTATGGCCGAAAAAATAATATTTCTTCAACCACTGAGCAATTGACAGCTTCCCTGTGCTAGCAGAACTCGAGGGTCGATCCAGTCATGTTATATTATTTCAAAGTTCTTTTACGTTCGACGCCTTTAGAAATAGGGAACAAAGAGGTCGCTTAGTCATGCTCTGACTCTACTCCGGCCATCTCCAATATCATATATAAGTGGCGAAATACACGATACAAGTTCTACTTTTTCGATTCTGTGTGATTTATACAGGTGATACAACCTTGCCTTGTGGACATACCAACAAGTTCAACGTCCTTGCCCACTCAAGGTGGTATTACAAGGTACTCAAAAAATGTTCTAAGTGTGCAACATTGGTATAGAGATGGGGTCAGATACAGGTCAGGGCCGTTGCATACAAGCACATGCTTATACCCTTCTGTAACCCTTCCACCTGATTTTACCTTTTTTAGCTTTCTGACCAATTATCTTGGTTGTAGTTCGAATTAAAGATGACAGCTTTTTATCATAAGCTAAAAGTAAGCCTGCATTTCTTGAAAAAATGGCACATATGAATATGTTTTGAGCACGATGTTTATTGCACATATTTTATCGTTACACTAACATTATTTCAAAGGTGTCCGCATCTGTGTCTGTGTCATAAAACACTCAGCTTGACGGACAGCCTATAAAAAAAACAGGTATAACAAGTCATTGACAATGACATAGTCCCCACTTGTGATAGGAGTATTAGTAGTATTATTATTAGTGATGGGGCAGGGAAATGTGGTCCTTAAGAAGTATCACTGGAGTGTATATGTTGAGATCTATGTGCACATAGGTCTATGTCGTTGTTCCCAATTTGAAACACATGAGGCATGTCTAAGTTATGGTTCTGAATCGGGAAAAGAGATCAGACATCAAGATGTATTGGCCTGCCAAGAAATACATACGCGCATCATAAATGAGGTACAATATGTGACATCTTAAGGTCTAATATCCTATCAAAATTGGAGGGTATGGAACTTGTGGTTACTGAAATATGCATATATATGTATAATCAAGGTCGAAGGTCATCATGGTCACGTGACATTTTGAAAAAAAATGTATTGCTAATTAATCCCCATATACCAAAAATCAGACCTCTAGCTCTATTGGCTCGCTCAAAATTAGATATGCACATAATTAATGAGGTACAATATGTGGCGTCGTAAGGTGTCCCATCATACCATATATGAAGGGTGTAGCACTTGTGGTTACTGGGTTATGGACAAATACGTATATTTGAGGTCAAAGGTCACCGAGGTCACATGACATTTTGTCAAAAAATTGTATCGCTAAGTCATCCCTATATACCAAAAATCAGACCTCTAGCTCTAATGGCTCGCTCAAAATTAGATATGCACATAATTAATGAGGTACAATATGTGGCGTCATAAGGTGTCCCATCATACCATATATGAAGGGTGTAGCACTTGTGGTTACTGAGTTATGGACAAATATGAATATTTGAGATCAAAGGTCACCGAGGTCAGGTGACATTTTGTGTAAAAGAAATTGAATTGCTAAGTTATCCCTGTATACCAAAAATCAGACCTCTAGCTCTTTTGGCTTGCTCAAAATGAAATATGCACATAATTAATGAGGTACAATATATAGTGTCATAAGGTGTCCCATCATACCATATATGAAGGATGTAGCAATTGTTGTTACTGAATTATGGACAAATATGTATATTTGAGATCAAAGGTCACCGAGGTCACATGACATTTTGTCAAAATATCTGATATCTCTGCATGAATGGAGGGACATGACCCAATCTATAAGCCCCCTTGACTTCATCCGTGGGGACTAAAAACTGTGTCACTGCATCCTTTTTGCAATATGAATACGATGAGAAACTAATTTTTTTATTTTACTTGGCCTTATACATGGGATTCTATGGACAGTTGACTTATATGTGGGAGTCTATTGACGTGTAAACTAAAAATTCCTCTAACACGGCCAAATTTGATCGCATTGTGAAACAAATCAACGCGCATCTGTATTTGGTCGGGTACTATCCTTGTGCAAAGTTTGAAAGAAATTGACCGGGGCATGTCTGAGATATCTGCGTGAATGGACGGACGCACGGACGCATGCACGCACGCACGGAAGCACGCACGCTCGGACATGACCAAACCTATAAATCCTCCCGGAGGCTGTCCGTTTGGACTAAAAACACTATAAATGGCTGTAACGGGGAGATCTATTTTAAGATGACACCTAATGCAGCGGAAGCATTCATTTGAATGCAGGTACGGACGACCATCATTGTTTGCCCACGTATTCGTCAAAACCCGGCTGAACATTTCTTTTACACACCCAAACACACAATTTACAGCAGAGGATTTAAGTAAGTCAGGGTAACAAAGTCTTTGTCACCAGACTTTTGAAGTGCCACAATCTAGTGCATGGCACCATTGAGTAAACCGTAAATAGTGTTTGTTTTGTTCAGTGAAATGTCGAGAAAATATGAGCAGAAATCACGCTTGTGTATTATTTGGAGTCGATGCGACCTTTAGACCAGTCCTGGGGAGGGATGGCGGGGTAGTTGTTAGGGTACCGGACTCACTATCGGAGGGTGCTGAGTTTGAGACCTGGTAGGTCAGGAGCAAAGGACTCACTGAGGGTAGTGCGTTCGAGACTGTAGCTCGTTGTTGTGCCCCTGAGCAAAGCACTTTACTCCTCGGTGCTCCATTGGTAATGAGTTGTAGGTACCTCATCCTGTAATTGGGTTTGCCTGTTGGATGAGTATTAAAGTAGATATCGTAGGATAGGTGGTAGAATACAAATTATTTTTGTTGATTACTAAATATCTTGTCATATGTATGCATTAGAGTGAAATGCCGCAAACCAAACGTAAAGCACATACATTTTACCTTTAGAAGGGCTTACTTATCGTACACCACTGCATGTTTGCAGAAAGTACACATCAAACAATCTGATTAAAATGAAATACAGACTCTGAGGTGGTGACACTTTCTCCTTTGCTTGTTCTTTTCTGTTCTTATGACTGCTGATCGTCTGCGTCTACGTCTGACCCACTGGCAGAGATGATCCCGTCCGAATCTCGCGCTTTAAGGTATAGTTACAAACAAGACTTGTGCGTGATTGTGTTGTGAAATAAAAACTGTTTCAGTAAATGTTCACTTAACATCATCAGAGTGGAAACCGATATTGTGTAATCTGACGTTGTATTGTTGGCTTTACCGGATACCTTATAGTTAAAATATAGGGCGAAGCTCGAAATCAACATACTTTTCGATGATATCTTTATGATATCCGTGATAATTTTAATAAAGACATGTATTTTTTATCACAGTCCCTCAATGTTTTTCTTTAAATCGTGTTCTCTCCCTTTCCTTAACATGTTTATTGCCACACTTCGATTTCATAAGCGGTATGAATTCAGGGCCAGGGACTTGATTAGTTCCACTAGAACTACCTCCCTGGTCACCACCAGTAATGTTGACACATTTTTTCTCGTGAAATATATAATTATCATTCAGACACTGACTATTTGATGCTCCAGTCAGGAATGCAAGATGTATACACTGCATGAAAACCCAATTATTCAGATAAATTCACATTAATGAATTGCCTGTATTATAGTATAATACACGTGAATTCACATGAATCCATATGAATACAGGCTTGCTGAATACAAAAAATGGATTCTTGACTGTATTCATCTGTATATGCACTCTTCAGCTAAAATACAGGCAATAATCCATGTTAATACAGTAAGTATTATAGGGTTTTTATGCAGTGATAATAATAAGGCTATCACTAATATACCGCAAAGGATACACTCGGACATTGACTACGGGCATCGCCCTCCACTTCGCGTTGGGCAATACGCTGAACCAATATCCACGTGCATCCCTTGCGGTATTTTAGTATCGACCTGATAACATGCCCATTGCATTTTTCGATACAATGCAGGTGTTTATAGTTTTATTTTAGTAATATTCCGCTATATAGACACAATAAAACTAAAATGGAAGAATATACACTTTGCGTGGCATTTATGGTCGATCAATCTTTAAAGAAATGAAACTTCAAAAAATTCCAAAGTTTGTTCTAAAATCGTTCAGGCCAATATTTTATCAGATTTTGAAACAAACTAAATCCCTGCATACCAGCTTTATATATTGATACATTAAACATGTGCATCACTGTGACCTGATTTATGATATGTATAATGCGGATATGAGCTAGTCTATTTTTCTTCTTAAACTGCTCAGACTTGTTGAAATGGTTATTTAGTTTATCGATAACAAATAGAGTAATTTCATGTATTTCAAATAAATTTCGGTCCAGAGTAAATTGTTGTTGTTTGAGTATAGCAATGTTTGCATTCATGTATATCCTTCTATGCAAACTAAATACTAGCCATTTCAACATTCTTTAGAGATTATAAAAGTGAAATTAATACTGACATAGGACAAAGTCAAAACTACAACTTTTGACCTTGTTACATTATGTATATGCCTGAAACTTCACTCTTAAAGTGTTATACAAGAGATAAACCCAAAGTGTTTCAGATATTTTTTTCACTTTGACCGTTTATCTTTACAGAGAGGAATCCTAGGTACTTTTGGTTTACTGGGATGTGAACACAATCATTCATCAAATCATTAATGAAGCTAGTCAGTGAAGTTTGTAAATGCATGGTTTCATCAATGCTACTTTGCACATAGTTTGTTCATTGAAATTATGCACGATCCCATAACTGGTATATTGTAGAGGACCATAACGGCCATGACTCTGTAAATTATAGACTTGGTGATTCCCACAGTCAACTGATATAATCGCTTTGACTAGAGAATTTTGCTTTGCTGGTAATTAGAACACAGTGACAAAGTTGAAGTTTTGAAATTCTAAACATTTTCGTGAACAGAAGTAGCTACTTGAAAAGTAGAATTATCACATTGGTAACTACTGCCGACGAAAGACCGTGTGACATCATCCCCAGCACATTATAACAACGTGCATAACGTTATGGCGTATCCCCTATTTGTTGTTTTAAAGTGTTTGAAGTAGTCAACAAGGTGATGTCAAACGATCTTGTAAGTTTCTTAACTTTCGACGCCTAGGGGTAAAGATAATACACCCCAATTCTCAACATTCCTGAAACACGCGCAAATTAAGTACAATGGCCACGTGTTTAAATCGTGAGTGAGTTGCAAAGTAAAGACAACTTGCCTTGTTGCTATATATAGTGATGACAATACCGCCGTTGTCCATTAGGGAACTAGCACAAGAAACGGCTGGGGGTTGAAGGAAACGGGGTCACGCACAGGTCAGGGCCGTTGCAAGAACCGGGACAAACTTTTCATCTTTGTTTCACCCTCTGACAATATTTTCCCTACAGATGTTATCTGACCAATTACCTAGAGAGTAGTTGCTGACAAAAACTGATGTAAAAGTACTCATCCCGATCGGCTAATATCTTTTGGGAGAAGTCTCGTTTTGAACAGGCATTTTACTCCACCAATGATGTAAGTGGAGCCATCATAGTTTCAATGCTTTTATGAATTGCTCGACAAAAATGGTATTACGCCATCAGTCAGAAATCAAAAGTATGAGTAAAATGCTCTTCTGGTACAGCTATATTGATTTTTGTGGTAGAGTGATCATATTTTCTTCTCAGCAATTGCGCATTGCCATTGGAAGCTTTGCTGTGGTATAATTCGGTAAATCTTTAATGGCATTCGAACTCATAACGTACGGTACTCAAGTCACCTAGCGAGGCTTCACAGTCAAAACCGCTCGGCTAAATCCTTAGTCATAACATGCGTGGCTCAATAGCCCAACTATAGTAAAACAAGTTTTTTACGCGCTGTAGAGTTCATGGAGCACCCGAACCCACCTTCGCTATTATGTATTGCTCACAAACTTTATCAATCTAATAAATACATTGCTTAACAGCCTCGGGGAAAATTCTGTCCACCAGCAGAGCTACAACCCACGGCAGAAAATTTGGTAACCGGTAATTTGGTAGCTGGTACGTAACCGCCATCACATTCAAATCCTCTCTGCTAAATCCCAATCCTTAAAAAGAGTGGTTCAATTACCGAGCAATAGTTGTTACAATATCCGTAACAAAATATGTTGTCTACCGCCATGTATTAGTGAAAAAAAAAACACTTTCCAGAAGCGTCACTTTGGCACAGAATGGTGGTTATTTAATTTTCAAATATCAGTCAATTTTAGCGACACTGCATCCCCAAACTCATTGTTTTCATTTTAATTCCTAATCCCGATTAGAACTAAATTTTATCATTATAGGTTAATTTTTTCATGTGTTTATTTTCTTCAATCAAGCATCTCAAAACTTTGTTTCAAAGGTGTCTGTATCTGTGCCTGTGTCTTTAAACACTGTGCTTAACGGGCATGCCTATACGTAAACAGGCATTTTATAAATATAGGTTAATTTTTCATGTGTTTATTTTCTTCAATCAGGCGTCTCAAAACTTTGTTTCAAAGGTGTCTGTATCTGCTTCTGTGTCTTAAAACACTATGCTTAACGGGCATGCCTATACGTAAACAGGTATACAGAGGGAGATCTATTTTAAGATGACACCTAATGCAATGAAAGCATTTATGTGGATGCAAGTAGTGACGACTGTCTTTGCTTGCTTACGTATACGGCAAAACCAGGCTGAACATTTCTTTTACACACAAAAACATACAATTTATGGTCGAGGATTTAAGTGACTTAGGGAAACAAACCTTTTTTCTCCACGCTTTTGAAGTGCCACAATCTACTGCATGGCACCATTGAGTAAGCGTCAATAAAGAGTTTGTTTTGTTCAGTGAAATGTCAAAAAATTGTAAGGGAAAATCACGCTTTTGTATTATTTATAGTCAATGCGGGCTTCACACCAGGCATCTGATCGACGCCGACGGCAAAATACCTTTCGAAATTACAACCATGTGTATCTAACAGAGGGATATTTATTTTAAGATAACACATAACACGATGAAAGCACTTGTTTGAATACAACTATTGATAGTGAAGATGGACCGTGGGGTAGTGGTAAGGGTAACGGACTCAATATCGGAGGATGGTGGGTTTGAGACCCAATAGGTCTAGAGCAATGAACTCACTGAGGGTAGTGTGTTCTAGACTCCGGTACAGTGTTGTGCCTCTAAGCAAGGCACTTTTAATACTCCTCAGTGCTCCATTGTGTAGTAAGTTATGGGTACATCATCCTATACTTTGATTTGCCTGTTGGGTGAGTATCAAATAAAATAAATAAATAAAAAAAAGTGCCAAAGAGTTGCCCGGCTTCTGTAATTGCTGTGTGCAATAATACGTGTTTTATTGTAATTAAAATAGGGCGGGTTCGAGGCTTTGTTGGAAATCATGGGAACGAGGCTATCCTTGGGTATCCATTGTTAGCTTTGACCCTAGAGCGTTGAATTAACTGTTGGCTACTCTAGCACTCAACAACAACAATAAAAAAGTAATAATAATAACAAGAGACAGACACAAAGTGTTGGAGGAACAAGGTCAACTACTTACAAGTTGACAGGCTGCAAGCCGAAGTCCGCCAAATTCCCCCAACACTGGTGGTGGGCGCCAGCCCTACTTCTGAGTACATAATGCGAGGGCCATGAATTTTGTGACTTTGCACTTTGTTTCATGGGACAGAACTGTGTAGCGTTCGAACGCATTTGATTTCCAATCACCTAATACTTTGATTAATGTTTGTTTATTGGGATGTGAACACAATCATTCATTAAATCATTAATGAAGCTAGTCAGTGAAGTTTGTAAATGCATGGTTTCATCAATACTACTTTGGACATGTTTTGTTCATTGAAATTATGCAAGATCCCATAACTGGTATATTGTAGAGGACCATAACGGCCATGACTCTGTAAATTTTAGACTTGGTGATTCCCACAGTCAACTGATATATTCGCTTTGACTAGAGAATTTTGCTTTGCTGGTAGTTAGAACACGGTAACAAAGTTCAAGATTGGAAATTCTAAAGATTTTCATGAACAGAAGTAGCTACTTGAAAAGTAGAATTATCACATTAGTAACTACAGCCGACGAAAGAACGTGAAATATCATCCCCAGCACATTATAACAACGTGCACAACGTTATGGCTTATCCACTCAGGAATCTCAATCTCTACATTACCCGACCAATCCCCTTTTTGTTGTTTTACGGTGTTATAAGTAGTTGCAAGGTGATGTCAAACGATCTTGTAAGTTCTCTGATGTTCGACGCCTAAGGGTTAAGATAATACACCCTAATTCTCAACATTTTTAAAATACGCGCAAATTAAGTACAATGGCCACTTGTTTAGATCGTGAGTGAGTTGCAAAGTAAAGAAAACTTGCCTTCTTGCTATATAGAGTGATGACAATACCGCCGTTGTCCATTAGAGAACTAGCACAAGGAACGGCTGGGGGTTGAAGGAAACGGGGTCACGCACAGGTCAGGGCCGTTGCAACAACCGGGACAAACTTTCCATCTTTGTTTCACCCTCTGACAATATTTTCCCTGCAGATGTTATCTGACCAATTACCTAGAGAGTAGTTGCTTACAAAAACTGATGTAAAAGTACTCATCCCGATTGGCTAATACCTTTTAGGAGAAGTCTTGTTTTGAACAGGCATTTTACTCCGCCAATGATGTAAGTGGAGCCATCAAAGTTTCAAAGCTTTTATGAATTGCTCGACAAAATTGGTATTATGCCATCAGTCAGAAATCAAAAGTATGAGTAAAATGCTCTTCTGGTACAGTACATTGATTTTTGTGGTAGAGTGATCATATTTTCTTCTCAGCAATTGCGCATTGCAATTGGAAGCTTTGCTGTGCTATAATTCGGTAAATCTTTGTTGGCATTCGAACTCACAACGTGCGGTACTCAAGTCACCTAGTGAAGGCTTCACAGTCAAAACCGCTCGGCTAAATCCTAAGTCATAAAATGCGTGGCTCAATAGCCCAACTATAGTAAAGCAAGTTTTTTTAACATGCCGTAGACTTCATGGAGCACCCGAACCCATCTTCGCTATTATGTATTGCGCACAAACTTTATCAATGAAATAAATACATTGCTTAACAACCTCGGGGAAAATTCTGTCATACCAGCAGAGCTACAACCCACTTCAGAAAATTCGGTAACCGCTAATTTGGCAGCCGGTAACCGCCATCACATTCAAACCCTCTCTGCTAAATCCCAATCCTTAAAAAGAGCGGTTCAATGACCGAGCTATATTTGTTACAATATCCGTAACAAAATATGTTGTCTACCGCCATGTATTAGTGAAAAAAAACACTTTCCACAAGCATCACTTTGTAACAGATTGGTTGTCTCTTAACTTTCAAATATCAGTCATTTTTAGCGACACTGCATCCCCAAACTCATTGTTTCCATTTCACTCCCACATCCCGATTAGAACTAAATTTTATCATTATAGGTTATTTTTTCATGTGTTTATTTTTTTCAATCAAGCGTCTCAAAACTTTGTTTCGAAGGTGTCTGTATCTGAGCCTGTGTCTTAAAACACTATGCTTAACGGGCATGCCTATACGTAAACAGGTATAAAAAAATAAAAGGCTGTAACAGAGGGAGAACTATTTTAAGATGATACCTAATGCAATAAGAGCATTTATGTGGATACAAGTAGTGACGACTGTATTTGCTTGCTGGCAAAACCAGGCTGAACATTTCTTTTACACACCAAAACATACAATTTATAGTCGAGGATTTAAGTGACTTGGGGAAACAAAACCTTGTGACTTTGCACTTTGTTTCATGGGACAGAACTGTGTAGCCTTCGAACGCATTGGATTTCCAATCACCTAATACTTTGATTAATTTTTGTTTATTGGAATGTGAACACAATCATTCATCAAATCATTAAAGGGAAACCTAAGTCCAGCGACGTTGACAGTTTATCCCTTCCAAAATCACCCTAGAGTAAAATGCAGCTCAAATTTGCAACATAATTGCACGTTCTGACGACTACGGCGCGACGAAAAGAGAAGTTCAAGTAGACGACATTTATGGAAATGAGTCCGGAATTCCATGGGCGCGAAAGGGCTCATGGGAGAAGCGTGCGTGACGTCGTCGGCGATACAGACGATTGTAGCTTGCAGCTGGAGGAGTACTGTGAACAGTTCAGCGCGTTCGTAAGACGACTATGGAGAGTTCAGACAGCGATATTTCTGACATCGAGTATTACTTTTCCCTGACTGAAATCAAACCACACTAATTTGAACCTGTCCAAGATATGTAATAATTAGAAAGCATCTCAAAACTTCGTTCATATCTTGGTTGCTTGCGTTTTGTGTATGATTCAGCGGAGGGAGTCACTGTGCTTGTACAGACCCCGAACTGGATTGGAGAAACTGAGTGACCCTGCGATACCTTAACGCTACGTTTCTAAAACAGAGTTTTCTGTATCAGTTGCTTAAAATTAATTTTTGGTTCGTGAATGATACGGAATGATTGACTGATTGTATGTGTTACCGTGTAAGTCTAGCTTGGCGAGATCTTTAAGGTTGCGAAATCTCTGATATGTATCAGAAAATATTTATTGGCGATTTGACAAATCTATTATAGTGTTGTCTGTTTTTCGAAGTGTTACGTGCAGAGAAAACGAACAAAAGGGTGAACCCAGCAGTTAACGTTTAAACAAAATTTATTACGAAAATAAAACTAATTGCTAAGTCAGGGATAGAGTACAA